>JAKRBP010000791.1:257462-268922 GCA_022398575.1 Heliothis subflexa | reverse complement strand
GCCCCGGGCGGCGTACAGCCACGCTACGCCACTGGTACTCAGTAATGTAAAAGACTTAATTTAAATATTTCATTATAGATCTATAAAAAGTCGAACAGAAAGTCAGTAGCTTTGTTCTATATTGCGTATTTAATAAGACTTTCTCACTTATATATGAATGAAGACATTAGCGAGAGTTACTATGTATATTTGATTCTTTAAAACTACATACATATATTTTTTCACTGAAATGCATTTATTTATATAGATTATAGAGGTAGAAGATTTTATTTTAGAAATTTACTATTCCATTTAATGTAAAGTTTATGTGTGTAAAACACATATAACATCGAGCTTACTTATGTAAATTATGTATTAAATAAACTATATTATTTGGATATCGGTTTATTTATTTAATCTTGTTTAATAAACGACTTTCTTTAAAAAAAAAATTAACAGCACTTATTAAATATAAAAAAACGTGTTTTTTTTTTCAGTCATTCAGTTGTTCTGTTGTATGTTTATGTTCAGATTAGGCTAACAAATATATTAGGATGTTTAGAATATACAATAGACGGCCCCTAAAACATCTACCCTTCCTTGAATTTTGTTTTTGATGGAAAGAAGCGGTGAACTCGCCAGATATAAAAGACAATAGTTATGTAAAATATTGCTGACTTTTCAGGGCATGGGAGTAACAGAAATGGCATCGATACTGAACCAGCAGAGTCTTAGCAACGAGTGCAACGACAACGAACCGATGTTGCAACCCCACCCGGACCAGACAGACACCATAGATGGTGAGTTATCTTGTATTTATAACTTCGCTACCGACAGACCTGTGAATATAATAAGAAAATAATAATAAGCATAATTCAATCAGTAAGCGTTTTCAAATTTTCGCAGTTTTGTTGGTAACGACACTTTGTGCTATAGGAACATGAAAATCTGTCAAATGTTAACATACAAAGAGCATACTAGGTCTCGATGCATCTACTCGTCAATAGCTCGGTCACATTATCTACCAACTAACTGATAACAATAACTCATTTGAATGCTAACAATTGACAAGATCTAATTGCCTGTCAAAAAGGTGTTACTTAAAGCTTTACCGTTTATTTTACCCAGCTTTTTGTAAGTAAGCATAACCGGATAATTCATCCATATAAATAGTGGGTTGGAATTTCTGGTGTCGGAACTTCTGGTTACTAGATGCATGACGATAACACCCGCCGCATGTCATCCGTTGTTGCTTGCCATCCCATCGTTAATTTGCACTGGTCATAGACGCTTTGTAATTCTTTTCTACTTAGAACGATATGCTTTAGATATTTTCTTTTTACTTTTTATGAAGAAAACGGTGTCATAAGATTTCTGATTGATAAAGATTTGGCGCCCCCGAGGGTTATAGGTCGTGCAATATTTACATAATTTGGAAAATTATGTAAGGTTCAAAGATGATTACCATGCGTAATTTATGTATCTGTAATTTTAAGCAAATTATAAGTGTAATACCCAGTAGGTGTGATGAGTACACATTTCTAGCTTTAGGGTTGCATGTAAGGTGAAAGGTATCTGGAATGATATCAAAAGGGGGCGGAACAGTGTGTTGCTGAAAATTATTTGTGTCAGTGAAAGAAAAAGCATGCCAACTAAATATACCAGCAGTTAAGATATTACGTATCTTACAGGTGAAAATTATGGCGTTGATGAAAATAAAAAACCATGGGAACCATTTAGAAATAAATTAGCGAGTGTAGAAAATATTGTGAAATCGTTTGGCTTGGCCTTGCACAACAGACCGTTCAGTGTTCCTGAGTCTTGTAACATTTGTGGAAAACTAGTTAATAACATTAAAAAACATATGAAATCTCACAACCCCGAGCAGCATAAGTGCCCAATGTGTCCCATAACGCTCACACGAGCCGACAACCTAAAGAGACACCTGCGCATGAAGCATTGCTCTGTTTTAAACTCTGATAATTTGTCTAACATACAGAAGAAGTGCGAACTGAGTTAGAATTTCTAAGATTAGCTAGACAACTAAGTTTCAGCAATCTCATTGCTTAATAATCTCACAAATTGTTAGTCATTAATGTTTTGCGATCTCACGAGTGAGTGGAAGCAATCGTCATAGTATTATCTCTCATACTCATTCTAGGATTGCGTTTTAAATTGTTAACATAACTTTTCTGCCTATTAACTTTCTTACTAATCAACTACAATAACATGATGGGCTTTTTAACATTTGTAATTAGAATTAAGGTGTGGTGTGATTTTGTTATCGTTTTCTTATTGTTTTAATGAATTTATCGTTTCATTCTAAAGTTTCAGTCATCATAACTTTTTATAAAATATTAGATCAATTTGTTTACTTAAAAAAATGTTTTAATAGCGCCTTTCCCAGACTTGAAAAGTTCAACACGTAACCTAAAAAAAACAGTTTTTGCAATTCTCACATGTGTTGAATGTTATATGCTAGAAAATAGCTAAACTCAATAAAAACTTGAAAGGCGTAAAATCTTATAAACATGCCTTTTTTCTTTTCATATTAAATTAACCTGAATTTTGTGTTATTAGCATTGTGCTCAAACAACCTCGTGTGTTAACATTTATGTCATTATTTATTTTAGTATTTGTATTAAAATTGTACCAAAATTGCTTTTGCTATAAAAGTTTAAGTTTTTTATGTAATTAATGTTTTTCAACTCAACTGATCGGCCTCTTTCAGAAATTACTTTCTTATGATTTACATGGGTTCTGGTAAAGTTATTTTTATTTAGAGCAGCATTTTAAAGCTTAAGAAAATTATCTGACATAAAGGATATACAGTGCGAAAATGGGAATATAGTATGTAATAAACAAAGATTATTTTGGCACAGAGCATACAAAATTGTTGCATTATATTAGTAGCTAACATTTTGTGTCTCGTTGTCTAAAAGATTGCAGATCAATTGAGGTGCCTTATAAATCAATTTCGGCTCAAAAGTTTGTACTAACTTAATGATCTCTGTTTGTTCCTTATAGTATTATAAAATGATGTCAGTTACTATTACTGATGTCCAAGACTGACTTATGTGATTTAGGAACAAACATACCTCTTAATTTTAATTTATTTCCCATTTACTCCAATTAAATTCGTATGTAAGTCTATCGTTATTGTGTGTTTGTTGCAAATATATTCCTTTATTTATACCACTTTTCTTTTCATTTCATCCTCTATCCATGCTTTCTTTATATTATATAGCAGACCTATTTCTCTCTATAAATCGCGTTCCGCATTACAGGCTTGGTGACAGTTATTAACAAACTCTCATGCAAACGTAACACTTACAATAACAAACACCATTTCTTCAGTATCATTGATTCATTTATGCATGGATCTCCATTGAATATTACTATTTTGTTACAAATCAATAATTTCCGAAGTTTTGTTTTAAATTTTATTAAATATTATTAACGCTTTTATACTATAATAGTTCTAGGAAAGGCATAGTACAGCGTTAACAGTTAATTAAGGCTTAACTAGTGCTAAACTATTGTAAACATTGTTTGGATAAATTCTTGATTTTGCAAAATGTTTTAAATTCGTTTGTCATAATGAAAGAGTTGATTGTGAACCTCGGAATAGGTCGCATCACGTAGCTAATGCCCCAGTGCCATCGGTCGCGGACAAGGTGCAGACACCTCGAGTACTGGTAACGCGTCACGGCAGGTGGACTGCGGCATTGAGCCGCGCGACGCGCCGAGGCGAGTGTTGTGTGGTGGGAGTGACGCATCGCTGGTTGCAGGCTCGAAGGGCTGGCACATGCGGCTGACGTTCGAGCGCGTGGCGGGCGCGCTCAACCTGCACCGGTGCAAGCTGTGCGGCAAGGTGGTGACGCACATCCGCAACCACTATCACGTGCACTTCCCGGGCCGCTTCGAGTGCCCGCTGTGCCGCGCCACGTACACGCGCTCCGACAACCTGCGCACGCACTGCAAGTTCAAACACCCCGCGTACAACCCCGACACGCGCAAGTTCGAGCCGCCCGCGCCGCCCGCGCCGCCGCACGCGCCGCTGTTCGCCAACCCGCTGGACGCGGGCTTCGACTGATTGTCCATGTACTGGCTCGGCCTCGACGCTCTGTGAGCGCGCTCCGACCCAGCTCAGACTCTGTCGTTGTTGATGTGTCAAAATTTTAACGGACCGTCTCGCGTCGAAACCGCTTCCTATTTAGGATTAAGCTGAAGTGCTATTACTTAAACGGGCCTTTCTTAACTAGCCCGCACCGGCGGGCGACTCGTTTTAGTATCGTCTCGGTTGTGCGTTTGACTTGCCCCAGTGTGATCTTGTATAAGATTCCTTGTCTGGAATGTACCTATGTCGATGTTACTGAAATAATGACTCGAAGCGTATGTAGTAGGTAAGCAAATTTTTTTCTATACCAATCGCTATACGGGAACGGGCAAAAGCAATAATATGATGTTAATTTTACTATTACCATATTATTTTTTATATTGTATCGATAGGAACCTTAAGATATTAAGAATATACATTATATCGAGTAGCGGTGCGACCGCGAAGTGATGCTGGCTATTAGCGGTGGCCCAGGTACGGGCCCACATTTTCTTGTTATATTTATTCATTAGATAGGAAATTATGAGTTTCCTGTAGCTAATTGTATTTATGTTATTGAATCCTGTGGGTGGTATGGAACGACATCAGAAGGATATTTGGGGACTGGCAAGAGATTGTGATTAGTCGTTGGTCAACGACGTATAAATATTGACTGAATCTCAGTGTAGATGCATTTGTAACTCTATGAGGCCTTTGCAAGATGGATAATTATTAAGGATTTGTGATGTATTAAAGGATAGCGCCTAAGGAAACATACGAAAAGATTTTTATACTAGACTAGTTGATCTATTTACGGAGATTGTTTTTTTTTATACTTAGATATTTATTTGTTTGATGTTATTCTATTGTCTGATTTAATATACTTTTATATTTATATAACTGCATATATAATATGATTTATTAGTGTTGTTTGTTTTTAATCGATTCATCATATAGTAACATTGATTTCGTTTATATTGAGTTGTCGGTTAAAAGTAATCGAGTTGAGATGTTAACATGTTTTATTATTTTATCGTTGGTAGGTGTTTAGTTGTGGTACCGGCGACGCGCCGCGTTGGCCCGCCCGGCCGTCGCCCACTCGTGTGATCGGTGCTTGGGGTCAAAGACCTCTTTCAATCAATTAATATAAGTTAGGATGGAACGTTTGGAGGTTGCGCATTTAGTAACTAATATTGGCATTCTACGATTGGGACTAACCTAGCGTTTATGTATGTATTTTTCAATTAAGATTTAAGATTGTTACATTTTTAGCTAAACACTTTAGAGTGGTACGGTAACTGAAATGTGATAAAAAGGAATGGTGCTAGAACCAAGAGTGTTAACACGCTACGATTCGACTCCTATTATAATATGATTAATGTTTTAATGATTAGTTACTTTGCATTAAATGTAAGGCATCTAGCATCCAATTGAGGTCGCATCTGTCTGGTCAACGGGTACATAATGCATGGATCGTTACACGCCTAGAGATTACAGTATCACTCGAGATTTTACCTTAATTTTTTCAGAGATCTTCAAGTTTACTAGTACATAAATATATAATGATAAGACACCATTTACATAATATATGAATCTGATCCTTGCCTACCAAATATAAAACGTTCATTGATGGAGTTAGGAATTTATCACATCCAGATAGTGAATCCATGATCGTTTCCCATAACTTTAGTTGTGGCGTTAGTGCTGTTTAGTAGCTGTGAACATGCAATTCCACTTGTGCAATTTTTTGAAAATAGTCATAACTTATAGCTAGATTATACAATTGACTATTGAATATAGGGGCCCACTCGATATATAAGCACGAAGCTCATGCGTCCCTGTATATATGAAGTCACCAAACATTTCTTCCATAAAGATTTTATATTTACTTTAAGGATATCAAAGATTTTTATACCTACTGTTCATAGTATGTGGGCGCTTATTATTTGATAGCATTTCATACTCAGTGCAATATTACTAGTTATTTAATTACGTAACCAAACTAAATGATATTATAAAAAGTATATAATTAATATCATTGAAAGAGAGTAACTACCTATTTGTATTTACATAAGTGAACTACTCCTAATTTCTATTTCTACTTAGTGAATCGCAGTTTGGGTTACGGTGATGTACAGGTTTTATAGCTGGTAATATTAATAATTAGCTTGTTTACCTCTGCCAATCGTAATAGTTGTGTACTATTTAATAATTTATTGTCGCGCAAGTTAAAGTCTATTGTTGAGATAGATCATAGCTATCCGTACGGGTCCCATTGCCCCGCGACTGGGGATCGAACTGATCTCCCAGTCTGCCCACGCGTTAAACGCTTCATCTAATCGTGAATGCATTTTTATATTACTATCACTCGAGACCAATTTTTAATATTGAATTTGCTATAGCAAATTGATTGATTAGTAACATAGAATATTATTTTAGATATTTTAGGTTAGGATACTATGATAGTGTCTGGCCAGAATATTTTGGAGAATCACACCGTTTGGCTCAGAAAATATCTACCTTTGATCTCTTTTCAGCTTTCAAAAAGTATGCAACTTAATAATTGTAATGGTGACCACATTCGGACTTAATGAAAGCTAACTTTATGCCATATGGAATTTTATACATAAGGTTAACGAATTACTAAATTTAGTCTTATGAAATTGAGGTCTTGTAGACCTAGTCACTTATTTGGCCAATCTATTGAATATTCCAATTTATTGTATATTAAAATTTACATTTGTATCACAAGGATGTGATCTTATCATTTGAATCAATGGAGTGCAGGACGAGCTCTAAGGTTATTTCAGGATAGCAATGGTCTAGTTATGTTTATTTTGTTTCTTCTTTATAACATTAGCAAATTTGTTATAGTGTCGTATATCACAATAGTGTAATACTAATAGGGAGGGGGTGTCAAATCGTGTACCTCACAGCTGACGATTAGTCTTGTTATATTATTACATGAAATTTTATGAACGATTTGTTGTTTATGAATATTTTGTTTGATGTCTTGGTTTGATGCCTCCGTTAAAAGTTTAATTTAAATAATTTTGTTTTATGCAAGCAGTTAATGCAATTTTTTTTCACATTGTTTGATGTTATGTAATGCAATTTTAACATGTTGCAAACTCCTGCATTTATCTGTTGTATTTATTACTAATTTTTACATTAAATTGTGGTATGTTACAAATCCGTGTAGTTTCAGTTGTGCGTTTCACATGCTCCACACCCACCCGCAAAGTATAGCGTACATACCGTACAAACCCTAAGCACGGCTACGTCGTGTAAGCAAAGGTCCCATGTCCCGTACTACGTCAGCGTGACGAGTGTGAGAGCGGCTGTGTAGGCTGGTGCTGGCACGTTGTTGTTCGCAGAGCGCGCGCACGTGCCGGCCGCGCCCTACTCGTACCACAGCATGTTCGTGGCCGTGGCGGACAGCGCGGCGCTGTGGCGCTGCAAGTCGTGCGGCAAGGAGGTGTCCAACCGCTGGCACCACTTCCACAGCCACACGGCGCAGCGCTCGCCCTGCCCCTACTGCCCCGCCACCTACAGCCGCATCGACACGCTGCGCTCGCACCTGCGCCTCAAGCACGCCGCCATGCTGCTCAAGCACTAGGCAGCACCACGCGGCCGCACACAAACGCCCCCGACCCCTGCAACGCGCTCCTAACATCTGAGCGCATCTTTGTTTCTTGTTAAATGTGAGTAGTCCTTAGTTACATTGACGTGCTGCACGCATGATTTACTAAGTAATTATTAAATGTGTTTTACCGCACGTTTTCGTGCGCTATATTTATATTATTCTCTATGAGTAAGATATTAAATTTTGTTACAACTAATTTTAACTAACAGGGTAAATTACACAGTAAGATACTGGAAAGTTAACGATTTTAGGCTCAGCTTAGTTAGTCAAGGAACATTTAATTTTTTAAATAGATTTTTAACATTGATTTCCCATGAAGAGTCGAGGTGATAAGTCACCTTCAAGATTTTCTTTGAAATTTGTAAGTAGTTAAATTCAACACCCTCAATGTTAACAATAATCGTGTGTATTGTGTACCTAGGTAAGTGAAACATATTTGTTTGCAAGTAATTATACATAACGGAATGAAGACTGAAATGGTAACAACATGTGATTGAATTTACGAGGGAGAGACGGTATGGTCTGAATGTAAATATTTGTTAATTGGTCAAATTAATTATCCAAATTTTAGGTAGCAAAATATCTTGGAACTTAATGCGTGTTCAAAATTTAAATTAACATTTAAACACGATCTTATAGTAGTCGTATGTATTACAAATTATATTTTTGTATAAATATTGTCTGCGGTTATCGCATAACTTTAAGAGTATTTAGGTGTTTTCACTTGACTTGCAACTACAATAACATTCCAAACTAGTCACCACAACTTTTTCTTTATAATAATTTTTCGTATTTGCTAACCGTTATCAGATTTTCTGACTTTTGGAATATGCTGATATTGTAAGTGTGCAAAAATAGTAGTCAAGTTATAATTCAGTGCTGCTTTGAACTTTTTGAATATGAAATATTGTAGATAGTGACCAGGCTAATTGTTGTGACCTTAGCTTAATAACGAAAATGAAACGTGTTTAATTAATGAAAAGGCTTTTGTAAATTAGTTCGCTTAATTAAGTGTCGTACTTTAAAACAGATAATTATGTGAACTTAGCACATCGTTTAATTGTCTAAGTAAATATTTAGCTTTTAACGGTCCAACAAAGTATTCGTAATTATTGTATGTCATATTGATGTAGGTACGGAATTATATTACATTGAATCTCATCAAATATCAGTAATTCATTTATCAGTATTATATCTTTAGATGAATATGTATAGGTAGTCATTAATTGATGTCATAAGTCCCAATCTAAGAATGTAGGTTAGTTAACGTAGCATTGTGAAGTCATCTGTAACAAAGTGCTTGGCTAGTCACACCCACTTTTCTAGTTAATATTTTTATTGTTGAAATATGTTGTTCCTTTCTATTATTGTTTTGTTATCATAGTTTTAAATACCTATATCTCTTTCTGATTATGCAATGTTTTGCAGCTGCCGCTACCATAATGTTTTAGGGTTCTACAAGTGAAGTGATTATAAACATTACCTACTTGTATAATTATAAAAAAATATTCACTTATTTAATGCTCTAAATAAATACATAAATACATCACTTCGAAATGGTGTTTCTTTTAGCATAGAATAAAAAACTTCTTTAATATCGATTAATTGTATTGCACAGTTTTATAATTATCATGTTATTAATGGCAAAACATACAATAGGTGTGATTTATTTACACATTGCACAAATATCACTATGAGTATTCCACTATAAATACTAGCGTTACAATTAAGTTACTTTCTGCTCAAAAGTCATCTAGACACACATCAACATTCAATCTGAATTAAACATGGCAATATATGGCAAGTTTAATTCCCTAATACTAGTTATAATTTACGAAAGAAGTTTACAGTGGCAAATGGCAAAAATAAATAACTACAGATTTATCAACATTCATAATATCTGGCAATACAGTCAGTCACAATTTACACTTGCTATTTGCAGGAGCAAGCACACAGGTTTTAGCCATCTACTTATCACAGTTAATAATGTAGCTATACCTACTCCCTTTTTGCGTTTACAAGATTTTAATACAGTTAAAAGATGACTCACTAAGCCATTCGCTCTATGGCATTAACGGAAACTACTCTGACAGGTGTAACTCTATTTATCGGATCAAGAGCTTCTACATTCCTTACACTACAGCAAAACTAATGTGCTAGTAAAATTCTTAAGATCCACTTGAATGTGAAATAATAATTAGCAACCAATCGGCATTGTGTTAAGTATGATTAGAACGGCTCATCAGGAAACCACGTGTTTTTATAGACAATGGATCAAGATCAATCTAATAACATCGTACTTGTTGACTATATCTGCGTCGTAGTACCTAATAGTCACTAAATTCTTGTAATGAGTCCCAAGTCAGGATACCGAATCATACTTCAAAACTCAAAATCTCGATACTTATCAATATTCCAAAATTCCTGTCAAAGCCTTTTTTGCAAGATGACGCATGATGAGCATTTGAGGAATTACAAGTAGTTCTACTCCTAATTAAATTAAATTTAAATACTGCACCTTCTCCATAGCGGGACATCCGTTACAGTTAAATCTCATTGACACACTTTTCCAATTCATATAATGTTTTGCACATTGATTCCGAACTTCAGAAGGGACATCCAGTTGTAAGACGTAGCGTAGAAGCTGTGAACAGTTTTCATGTGTGCAGTTAATACGTTTTGACGAACGTTTCCTTACAGTTTTAAGTTTGTGAGGTTTTAATCTTGTAGCCTTTCAACTTTGCCACTTTCGCCCGGTGAGCCCACCACGACACTAGCCTCGCTAACTGCACCCTCTCCTGCTTTGCCAGGTTCACTGATTTTCTCTTCACCAGAATCTTCCGTTTCCGTGGAACTTTCACCAGAATCTTCTGATTCCTCTTCATCAGAGTCCGTCTTTTCAGAAGCGCTCTGCTTGTTTTTGTTTTTCTTAAATTGTTCTTCCATTTCTTTAAACTTCAGACTTAAGTATCTGTAATTAAAAGTAAGTAATTCGTTATTGCATAGCTCTCTACACACTGAATAAACTTAAATCACCATCGCAGAAAAAGGTCTGCCTCATCAAAACACATTTTATTATTTGCAGCAATAATAGTGACTGAAGTAAGTATGGCTATTGGGTAAGTCCACGTGTGTACCTATAGAGCAGTCTCGATTCTGAAGAATGGCAAATTAGATAGATTGTAAATTGACACTTGCTTATCAACCAGAGGCCCGCTGTAATCTTCGGGGAACTTCGGCGAGTGCGGCAGGATGTATTTATAAAGGCTCTCGTTGAGTACGTAAAGCTGCGTGGTAGATGCACAACGCACGTTAAACCACCAGTCGCAAGTGAGCCCCGCCTGTGAGAATATCGTCCCATTCGGACACAGGAATGATGCCTGCCCGCCGTTCAAGTCACAGTAGTGCCAAACCTGGAACATAAATTATATAGGTACTATACTATCTTCTGCCGGGTTATTCCCGCTCGGTAATGCCAAGTTTCATCAAAATCCGTCCAAAAATAGATACCTACATCCTCACCAGCTTTCGTGTTCATAATATTACTTGGTTAGCTCTTTCTCCCAGTTAACAAAACTTGTCTAAATTACAGTAAGTATCGTTAGCAATTATGTCTTAGAACTGACGAAAGGAAACCCGATCTAAATTATTTTCAGGAGGGCTACAAACACGACAAAGTGTTAGAACACTATGTTACCTACCTAATCTTCGCTAACCTAATGATTCCTACTGACAA
>JAKRBP010000791.1:164736-175470 GCA_022398575.1 Heliothis subflexa | reverse complement strand
GTAGTCGGTTAACTTTCAATATTAGGAGGACGTGGCTCTCAACAAATTATGCATTGCTATTAACTTCTTCATTAAAAATTAACACATTACTTATACATATTTTCGCGAAAGTCCGAATATTTTTCATTTTGAAAGATTTTTGATTCTAAATTCAAATTTAAGCAAAACAAAATTCGAACTCTTATTCGAAATTCAGAACTCGCGTCACCTCAGTCTGCACCATGGCGGGGCGCTGCGTGCGAAGCGTGCGCACTGTCTGGAACACGTCGACCACGCCCTCGTACTGCATGCGCTCCAACACCGTCGATAGAGTTATGAACACGCCCGTGCGGCCCACTCCCGCGCTGTAGAATGAGAACCAGATTTAAAATACGAACTTTTTCTTAAAATTTCAAAATTCTGAAGTCAAATATGAGGTTGACATCAGTTTTTTTCAAACTGTTTATGGACGATTTTCAGCTTCAGCCTTTCTGTTGTTACTGTGACAACAGAAAATTCATAGTCATTTTGATAAGAATTTTTTTTTATAGAAAACTGACTTTCATGCTGTCAATTTGGGTCCTAGTTTATTAAAGTTCCCTTTAATTTCGTTACTAAAGAATTCTAATTTAATGAATCTGTCTCGATTGATGAGAAATTACGGATTACAAGAATGAGCATAAAATGTCTTCTAAAATGATAACGAGGAAATGAAATATTGACAAACACCTGGTGACCTTTCTCTTATTACTAAAGACCTTTGTAGAGTACAATAATTTACCTGCAATGTACAGTAATAGGTCCATCTTGTCCAAATTGCTCCTTCGTCTTATGCACTTGTCCTAGGAAGTCGATGAAGCCCTCGCCGCTCTTAGGCACGCCCTGTTCTGGCCAGTCAGTGAACTGGAACTGACGAACCGTTCTGGATGATCCATCCCGTGCATCTGTTACCTGTAGAAAGATTGAGGGTTAGTATTATGAAGAAAAAATAATGGTGTTGTAGGAACCCTTGACAGAGTTATCGAAAACTTAAAAGGATAATTATAGTTGAAGGCATACGAATACGCCAGTAAAAGTCTGCTAAAAAGAGACAATGTGAAGAAAATAATATGGATTTTTATGACGTGATTTTAAGAGTCTCGAACGATTCCACGAACCTTGAATTCCCTCAAGATGTACTGTGGCATGTTGTACTCTGCGATAGGATCGACCACGAAGCATTGGTAGCGAACAGAACGGTCCGACGGCCAGTACTGGTGACATTTTTCCTGAAAATTTTATCAATATTACTCAAGTCCAATAAAAGAGAAATAGTCATATGATAATGGTGTGATAGGAGTACTTACTCGGCCCATTTCCTTCAATTTAGTTAACATAACAATGATTGTAGAATTGTGTTCCCAAAGCATTCTCCAGAAATCGTCAGTTGTGTCTGGCAGAGGTCCTTGGGTGGCAATGTAAGCTGCTCTGTATCTATAGCCATCGACGAACGATGCATTGATATAGTCCGAGCCATCGCGAGGAGTTAGGCAGACGCGGGTAGACTCGTATGGCAAGATATGAACCAGTCTGTTCTTATGCTTGTTGCAAGGCAGACTGGCAGACACAAATCGACTAGAATCAGCTTTCATATTCGCCAATTTCTTAAATTCCAATTCCATTCCAGTAATATTTTCAATAGGATCGACACGCATCAGCTTCTGAATGTGAGCGTGTAAATTGCGAGCGGGAACTTCAGTGTCGCCGCAAATCACAGCTTCTAGCAAAGCGTCGTGTATGAATATGTATTGGTCTTCAGTCTGTACCATGTAGTTTCGCTGAGCTCGCAAACAAGTCACATGGCCGTAAATGTCAACAGTACGCTCATGTCGAGCTCTTTCGAGCATCGAATCGATAACAATAAAACATCCTGTGCGACCAACACCAGCAGAACAATGGACTACTAAAGGACCGGCATCAGGTGGGTTCAATGCCCTCACACGTCGCAGGAACTGAAGGAACGGTGCGGGATGGTCAGGAACTCCGTGGTCGGGCCATGCAGTAAACTGCAATTGTTTAATTTCACGACGCTCGCTACTATTTCCATTTCGTTCCACTTGGAAGGTTCGAATGCAATAGGTAGCGAGTTCTTGAACTTCTGCAATAGTTACGCTCATCATGCCGTAGGTTTCCGTTCCCCTACTAGGCCAGTATTGATCACATTTGATTCTAGTTCTTTCTTCAAGTTTAGTCATCATAACTATTGTAGAAGTTCGAAGTTCCCAACACATCCTCCAGAAATCTGCCAACGTTTCTTGAAGAGGTCCTTGTGTAGCCACATAAGCGTTGTGTTTCCTATATCCGTCGCAATAGTTGGCGTTAATATAGTCGCTTCCGAGAATGCCGTCAATTGGTTGCAGGATTACACGACTGTGATCGTAAGCAATCACATTAGCGTAACGGTTCTTGGGTTTGTTCACTTCCATGTTGGAATGATCCCAAGTGAACTGTTGTCCAGGTTCAATACTTTCGTACTCTTGCGAGAATTTGAGGTTATCATTGGTTTTAAGTCTTTCAATGTGCTCCGAGAGTTCCAAAATAGGAATAGGAGGATGGGAAATCATAGCCGGCGTTTGGAAGTTCAACCTTCTCATTTCTACGGGATCAGATGGTGCTCCAAATCCAACGTCTGCTGACATTAACGGTCTCGTCACTGCTGCTTGGTCAGGGGCTTTGCAAGGTTGACGTCTTCTCTTAAATATGAATAAAACTACCAAACACAGTGAAAGCATCAGAGCTGCAATAATGGGTCCGATAACCCACACCATGCCGGCTTCTTTCCTATTCTCTTCTATTCTGATTTCAGGATCTCCGTGAATATCCTTAGGATCAGGCCTACTTGGTTCTTCACCAGGAGGCGCTTCACGCATATCTAGCGACAAATATTCCGAAAATGGACTGGACGTATAAAGATGCTTTTGAGGAGTATCTACAACCGCTCGGACGAATACTCTATACTTTTTACTAGGATTCAACTTTCTATTTAGGAAACCTTCATACATTTCATCATTACCAAGATGGAACGTATATAAAATATTTCGTTGTAAGAATTTGGCAGCAATATAAGGTGCGTTTTCATCGTCTGTTCGAACGTTATTTTTAATTAAGTCGTCTGTTAGGAACTGATCCGGATTCTTATGATTATGAGCTTTATCATCAGGCACTACAACTAGATAATAATGCGATATGGGTCCATATTCTTCCGAGGCTTGAGGTAGTATGACGAGTATTTCGTTCTCGACAACACCATAGAAGTCTGGCTTCACCATCGGCTTAGGCGCTGCCATCTGCGTGGTCACAGTGATCTTCGTCGGCGGTCGGTACGAATCGTCATTAGGTATGGCACTTACATTAACATTATACGTTGTGAACGGAGACAGATCATTTATCGAATACGACGTTCTATCATGTTTCACAATGATTTCCCTTCTTGGTATTTCTTGCGTTTGAGTCATACCAAGAGAGTCAACAAATTCTTTAATTGCATTGTAGGAAATCTTATAGCTAACGGGGTTTAAACGTAACGGAGGCGACCATGACAATGTCATGGAATGAGTGGACACATCTTGAGCCCTAAGATGTAAAGGCACTTCTTCCGGCCTTACCTTCACAGTAACCTTTTCTGATAATCTTCCCAGACCATCAGCTGTTCTTGCAGCAACAGCAATAGCATACTCTGCGAACTTTTCCAAATTATCCAAATCCGCAGAGTGCGTTACGTGAACACTCTTTTGTTGCCATTCATCTAGATCCTCGACTGGCGTCATTGTGTAGAATATGACGTAACCGATTATCTTCTTCCTAGAACGGAATGTTTCCCACCAAACTTCTACACTAGACTCTGATGTCGCAACGGCTTTAACTGACATAGGCGCTCTACCAATATCCCTTTCAGTATGAGCCGTAACTTCTTTGCTGAATGGTCCGGCCCCCTGATCAGTGTAGGCTCTAACTTTGAACACATAATGAGCATCTTCTTCTAGGCCAGTAAACACAGCTTTAGTTAATTCCGTAGTCTTCTCAGCAACAGAAGATTGATCTCCTCTCTTGTAGAATTGGACATCGTATTTTTTAATCTGGCCACTTCGGTCGGCACGTATAGGAGCTTCCCAAGTGATACTGATAATGTCTGGAGTTTGGAAATGGTATGTGACATTCGTGGGAGGTCCCTTGGGTGCTCCTTCTGGGGTGAGCCAGTACTTAATTGTCTCTTGACCTATTCCGATATGGTTTTTACCTGCTACTCTATATTCATACTGGACGCCTCTTTCCAAATCATTAATTTTATACGAGTGAACTTTAGTACCGGGGAAATTGACTTCTTCGAGAGGTTGATCTTTTATACCGTATCGGAGTCTATAACCAAGTAAATCACCGTATGTTTGCGACGGTTTGCTCCATTCCAATTCTATTGATACAACCGGCTCCCTTTCCAAAACCCTGCAAAGGAAATGGGGTTCGTTACTGCTGTTCAAAATGTAGGCAAAATGTAATATGATTCGATAAATAATTTGGGCTCACTTTAGGTTGACGGTAGGCCTGTTTGGCACACCGCCAGGCGTCTTCACAGACACTGGCGCACTTCGGTCACCGTCCCCCTTCCTCGTAAGCGCAGCCACTTGCACGTTGTACCGCGTATCCGGCTGGAGCCCCGATATGTTCAATTCGAGAGTAGTGTCGTCCATTACGTTGAATCGCATCGGGTCGTTAAGGAGTCCCTTGCCCTATAGAATTAAAATGTTGGATTGGTATTTGCTTTATAAAAAATCTATAGCAAGAATCGAAAAATGAAAATAATTTCTATATTACATACCTCTTCTCGTACTTCTTGCACATGCACGTGGTACCCTCTAATGATTCCATTTTTCTCTTTTTCTTGCGGCGGCTTCCAAGTCACGTGAATGGATGTGGAGTTGATCGCAATGACCTTCACGTCTTGTGGCTCTCCGGGTACTGTGAGCACACAACAATAATGTGAGATATCCGAACCGTACCTGTGTGCAAATCGACCTAAACTGCCCTATCAGCATCTACGGGAGCGTGCTAAAAAACTACCTAAAGCGACTCTCAAGGGCCTAAAAATGGAATTAAGCGTCGGCGTCAAAGGCTTGTCAGTTAAGCACTGCGAATTTGGTAATTGATCGTAGTTTTAAAGTGCGGTCGGTAAACCCCGTCGGTGATGCTGATAGAGCACTTTGGTCGCGGCGGGTGTCTACACACGCCGTCAGCATCTCGATCGGGCATTTGAATACCAACACACACTGAGACATTATCATTTACGCCCTTTCACATCACCATAACCAATTAAAATCCATTACCTTCCAATCCACATCGTATAGAATAACTAAAATCGTCAAGCTTTTACAAAGAGTTAACATTTAGTAAGTATTCCATCTATAAGTTTCCAAGGCAGCATTTCTATAACTAAAATCCTTAATTGACACACTGCAAGGGATCATGCTCCGGGATGTCAAGACTTGGAAACAAAATTCAAAAATTAAATCACAGAAAAGGTACACACCAAGTCTTTAAAATCACCAAAAATGTCGTCTACGAAGACATGCTTTCAGAGTTACCGCTTGCAGTTTGTTTCAAAGTCATCGTTAGATTAAGGAGCTAGGAAGATTTTCTACACAAAGCTTTAGGCACAAGCACAAACGCACATCGAAACAAGCACTATAGTAATTGGTACTCACTCCTGATGGCTGTACGGGTTACCAGCGGCCCATACAAAGTCAGTGACGAGAGAAAAAAGAGAAAAACGCATTCAAATACATTTAAGACAAATTGTGCGAACATTGCAGGGCGAACGGAACTACTAAGTGAGAGATTACGAGTAGAACGCTTGTCGGCGAAATGGGGGGCACTCTTATTTTATTTCCTCGTGTATTTTGAGCTCTTTAGGAGGCGCATTCGGTTTAAGCCGCTTGGGACGCCGGTCTGGGTTCGCGCGCATTGCCTTTTTCTGTACGGAACAAATGGGAATTTTTATTTCTTGAATAGAGTGAAAATGTGTGGAGTTTGTTTGTCACTAGGGATCTTTTTCGTACATCAGAGCTTACAAGAGCGCTTAAACGTCGTGAGTATAATGTTGGAGTGCGACAGAAAAAGGCAACGTGCTCGCGTTCTGTAACCGTTCTCGTCCGTCGGTGCAGAGAAGTCACTCACACGCACATGTATTGATTAACGCGACGGCGCCAGTCTATGTGTGTGTGTGCTTCTATTGTGTACGTCTTGTCAATGTGCGCCTTCGTACCTTCGTGTGTGTGATGCCTCGAACCTCGTGTATCCTCTGTGATGTTAGTGACTGTGTCAGTGTCCGTTGGTTGCTCTTCTAAAAACTCGTCTGTATTTGGTATAAAATCGACCTTGTACTTTACAGGAGTGACTGATGCCAGGTATATCACGCAGCGTTCTTTGAGCCCCGCCCGTTCGTTGTTTACGGCAATAGCGAACGTTAGGCAATAGTATTCTGTATTATGTCACAATATCTAGTGTGCATGCACGACGAAAGTCTGATAGAGTATACAGAAGAAAGAAGAGAGGCGAGAGTGAAATTGCTACTGCCAAGAAGTTGTAGCACAAGAGCAAGTGAGATAGACAGAGAGATAGAGATAAGAAGGAAGTAGCGCGTAGTCTATAGTATTCGAGCTGAGCAGTCGGGGAGTACAGGCGAACATGTCGCGGACCTATCCCTGGGATCCGTCGCGAGTGCAGCCAATAGGTTGGACAAGTTACAGGGGGAATTTAGACGGAGGATCCTCGGGATGCGGCTTCGACCCGCAGCCTTCCCGCTAATAGTAGATAGTAGTCAGGACAGTACAGTGAGTAAGGAAGTAGTAATTGTGAGTAGTTCAGTAGCATGCGCGCGTGTCGTGTGGGGACGGTATTGGTATTCAAATGCGGCGCTCGGGCCGTGGTGCGTGTTGAGCGGCACACAGCCGCGTGAGCGCGCGCTGGCAGCTGCTCTGCGCCGTCAGCGCACCGCACTACGACGGCAGCGCTGACTGTGCAGAGCAGCGCCCCGAGCGCTGCGCACGCGGCCGCACGTTGTGTCACGCACTCGCTCTCTCACCTCGTGTCGTCGCTAGTGGTGCTGAGTGATTCCTAAAAGTGCAGTATTTGCCTCACGCAATCAACGATACACAAACATCCCAACCGTATTTAATTGCGTGCAGCAAAACGTGAAACCTATCTGGTGCCCAGTGAAAACTTAATTGAACGAAAAACGGTGCGGTGTCGGTAAAGAAAGCATGCAAAATTGTGTCCATTGCTAAATACTCAACAACTGTGCGCCAAAATCAATAATATAACGGTGCCGTCGACACTATACCAGGTGCATTATAAACTTTGCATTTCAGTGAGTGCCATCTTAACGAGACGATGACGAATCATGTGACGCGTCATCAAAAGAAATCATTACATGTGACAAGTGAGTGGTAATGTCAACTCTATGCCGCTGTGCACAGCGACTATAATACAGTGAAACCAAAATGATCATCTGTGACATGGTTATAGATATACATGGAAATATTATCGGCAAGCATAGTAATACTTTGTTACGAGAACTGAACCTCCTTGTTTAGAATCCTGCTATGTGCTCACAAAAAAGGAACAAAAGAAAAAATGACATTAGTATTTTTGATAGTAGTAGTAGCGCATCGAGTTTGCTAATGTGATATGAACTATCCCGTCATGGTATTAATGGTTTAGTTGATAATAGCCCACCACCAATGTAGGAGCAACAAACATTTGCATAGCATTATGTTCACTCGCAGCGAAAATGGAACTGATTTTGAGTACCGATCGCGGCTCAAAGTGGATTGCTGACGATATTCGTTCACTACCAGTTCTATTTTCACTGCGGTCAATATTATAGATAAAATCATTCATATGGCTTATAAAAGTACTAGGGTGTTAAATATTCAACAGCCTTTCAATTCAATTAACAGAATGGTTTGCGTATATGAATAATTTTATACAACACTTTTATACCAACTTTGAAGAATCCCATGGTTTTGTTAATAAATATAGATGTATCATTAGAAATCATTTTCATTGAATATAATTTTCAGGGAAAGATATTATTTTGTAGTACCAGAGAAAGTATGGAATCGACTAAAATCTAAATAACAACACGCTGAAAAATTCATGGCTGATTCTAAATAATTTTAAAAACAAAATGGACTTCTAAAACTTCCTCTGATATTACATAGCCAAAGAACTTTGT
This sequence comes from Heliothis subflexa, assembly GCA_022398575.1. Classification (NCBI taxonomy): domain Eukaryota; kingdom Metazoa; phylum Arthropoda; class Insecta; order Lepidoptera; family Noctuidae; genus Heliothis; species Heliothis subflexa. The sequence goes on along the minus strand of JAKRBP010000791.1, from coordinate 167,222 downwards.
TAATTTGAAAGATAATTAAATTATTCATCAATTATTAGCAATTAATTCTTTGGCCCGGCATCGCTCAATTTTATGATTTTATGTTTATTAACGCTCCCGGATTTTATTAAAAAGTTTATTCATCAGGAGTTTTTGTTGTGAAATTATTTCGGAGAGCATTGGCCGTCATAAAAATGAGCAGATAAAGAGTAGTCGAGGGGTTAGTGTTAGTCCAATGATGATGTGAAACGTACCGTCTTCATGCGTGCGCACGGTGACGGGGTAGGAGGCGGGCCCGTCGCCCACGCTGGTGCCCGCCAGCACCCAGATGCGGTACTCAGTCCATCGCCGCAACTCGTCCAGTACAAACGTCGTCTGATTCAGTTTGACGACCGTCGCCTCAGAATCCCCCCTCCCAGATTCCACGCAAAGCAGCTTGTAGTACGCGATCCTGCCGTTCGCGCGCTCGGCGGGCGGCGGTTGCCAAGACACGCGCACGGCGGTAGGCGACACGGCCACCGCGGTCACATTCATCGGGGGCGCTCCGGGAACTACACAAGCTCAACAGTAAGCACACGCGCGGCACAGGCAGACCCGTGCCTCACCTGCAACTCAAATGACGCGCGACTCACGCGCCGCGCGCCTCGTTACACCTCACACACCGACCTAACCGACGCAATCACTGAATGCGATTGAAACAAAAATTAAATGTGCCCAAAAATAAAATGAATAAAAAAACGACATTAGTCGTCAAAATAAACGAGCATGCACATTTTGTTAGTGTGGTGTGATTGTAGGATCCGCTCGCCCATACATCTCTAAGTCTCATCCGTCACACTTTCCCCTGTTGGAAGAAAATTGTGATGATTATGTTCTAGCTTACGACGCGGAGAACACCATTTTTTATCCCAATGATAGATGATATGACCGATCTAGACAATAAGATTGATGGTACCCAATGAATATAATGCTTAGCATGACATTCAGGCAAAGATTTCCAAATGTCGTCCGCGTCGTCGGCGTTTGAATAAAAATAAAAAATGTCCTTGGAGGCGTTAACCTCGGATTAAAAGTCTGACCTACGAACAACATAAAGCTACTACTAAGGTACCGTGTACGCTTTCAATTAAGCAAATTCCCTGAAAAAAGCTGGACAGTTCCGCTCGGTCGCGCGATCAACTTACGGCGTACACTTTACCGTTTCGACAAATTTACAATTACAAAACACATAATATCGTGATATATAAAACTTGGTGCTTGTGCTGTATTACTGGCAGCGTGCCGGGCAGGTGCTCTTATGTGAAATATTACATTAGGAGTTACCTGGAATAACCACAATAGGTTCACTCTCTCATATTCTCAAAGCAATGATTGGGAACGAGCCATTTTGTTGAATTGTACAAAATGAACAAACTGTTTGTTGTTAATTGTTTTTTAAAGCGAATTTTCAGCAAGCAGTGAAAAAAATGGCATATCACCAAATCACCCTTGCTCTTATAAGTGTGTTCTTTCGACAGGGCTCATGGCTCGTTCCCCCCCATCCTATCTACACTCACTCTCCACGTGACGTCACTCGGGGTGTGTGGTGTGAGAACATACCGTATTGCTTGGTCCGGACGGCGATAGGAGGTGTGGTGGCCCCCTCCCCGCGCTGCGACCGCGCTGCCAGCCAGATGTAGTACAGAGTGTTGGGGTACAGCCCGTTCAGCGTGTACGTCTCCGTTATTGGTATCCGCCTAAGGAAATTTTGAGATATATAGCTGCGATTTTTGCTGAATCGAAGTATGGTGTCGTCCAAAATGGAAGCAAAGATCACCAAGTAGTTCGGTAGGTATATGGTTAAGGTCTTTCAAAATCATCAAATATTTAGAGATGAAGAAGTCAAATTATTCAGTTCAGGTACAGAACAACGTGAATGAAATAAAAACAAGAAAGTAACGACAAAATAGGAACTTGGAATATGCCAAAATTTCATCTCGTCATAACATAAACTTAAATTTTGAAATTCTTACTTCCTATGGTGTTCCTTAGCATATGTGTCGTTCCAGTACAATTCGTAGGAGACTATGTTGTCCCCTGCATGAGCTGGTCTTCTCCACGAGAGCGTCACTGAAGTTTCACCGGCTTCCACTGCTACCAGGTTTGAGGGTTGTGATGGAACTCCTAGGAATAGAATAGAATGTCAGAATTTCGTAACAAAAAAGTATCGTAAGTTTCTCTTAAACCGATAGTCCAATTTTGATGTGGTTCTTTGCTGGGTTATTCCGTATCCTCCCGAAACGGAATCAAGTCTTATACTTAATTGCAACACTAGTAACTTTATTTTTTGGTGTCAAACGAAGTATTCAGTGTCGTGCTGCATGGTGGACCAAATATTATAATAAGGTAGCCGGCAGTGGATGGATGTTAGCTGCCCAAAACTGAGATGGTTAACGCTTATTAGAGGAGGGCTACGTTCATCAGTGAACGGTCATCTGCCTAGCCTTTTCCCAACTATTTTTGGGGTC
>JAKRBP010000790.1:386572-396653 GCA_022398575.1 Heliothis subflexa | reverse complement strand
TCTTGGATATTTTTTTGTTGTTGCCTAGTGTTATAGTTATGCAACTGGTGTTAGAGATTGCGATTAAAATCTGCGCATGTTTAAAGGATAGCCTTATAATTTAGTTGCCTGCTGGTGAGTCTGTTGTAGGTAATTTTTGTGCTTCATTTCTTGTTTGATGTTGTATTTGGTATACGATGAAAATAGCTATTAAGGCTACTGACCTGCTCGTAGTTGCCACGGATCTCTTCGACCTCGCCAGTGAGGGACTGTATCCTGCGCTGGGCGACGCCGTACTGGTCGAGCGTCACCTGGAGCTGCCTCTGGACCTCATCGTAGTGGGTCTGGATCTCAGTGAGCTACGGGATCCAAATAAGTTATAGATTAGAACACCAGTCTTACAAAAAAGATATTTCAAGCGAATTTTGAAAGAACAACAAAATGTTGATCATGTTACTTATTTTTATTATTCAATTTTGATTGCTATTCAAAACATTAAGGCAGCTATTTTTAGTGTGACAAAATTGATTTAAATGACTTACCTGCAGAGACTGCTTCTTAACGACCTTCTGGAGATCGATGTTGGTCTTGTTGGCGACATCCAGAGATAGCTCAAGCTCGGTGATCTGGATCTGCAGCTTCTTCTTGATGCGGGTGACCTCAGACTTCAGCTTGGTCTCAGCCTCAACCACGCGAGCGTTCAACTGCTCGATCTCGATGCTGGTCTGCTTGCTGTTAACAATAAAAACACACAGTCAAACACAAAATTCAATCACTACTTTTCCTAAACACAATACTGTTAACTAAAGAACACGTTACCTCGAATCAATCAATAAGCAATCACTTAGTTCGTCAAATTGTTTAATCGTTTTTTTCAATTCGCTTAGGTGATGCACATATGATTCATCTATTTTGTATTCGGCCGGGACTTCTTTAATCCTTACGACGCACGTAGAAGGTGACGTTTCTCGTATGGCTCTGTGTATGGTCTCAGTCATTTTTTCTGAAATTTGATTTGCCGCTGAACCAGAAATTTTAGACGCTGCCACCGCCTTTGATAACACATTCTCGGTTATTTCAGATAAGTTTTTATCTATGACGCTGCGTTTACCGCGATATTCAAATCGAGTTGGCTGTCTGATCTGTGGCCTAATTTCGGAAGTTTTTGTCCTACTCTCGGCAACATTTCTCCTGCTCTCTTCCAAAAGTGTTTGAGCAATAGCTTTAGCCGATTTCCCTCTATACATTTTAGCCTTTCCTCTTAGCTCAGCTCCTACGTTTACTTCTTTTTCATACAAATCCAGTTCTTTTTCAATTTCATTCCTTCTCTTTTTCTGCCTCTCAAGTTTGTATTTTTCTCTCTCCTCTTTCTTCTTCTTCGTTTTAGAGACCAAACTCTCAGCACCAACGTGCTTTTCAACATTTGCTGCATCTGCAGTCGCAATAACTGAGAATGGAGATCGTTTTGTGACGTTGAAAGTATTGAGATCTCGCTTCGCTTGATCTGCAATTTGATGCGAAAGTCTCGTGACATCCGCGTCTGAGTAAGTCTGAATTGGCTTATCAAACCTGTATTTGTCCAATCCTCTTTCGTTATTCCACGGTAGGTGTGGAGGCTCAGCGGCAACACCTTCTCCTTTAGCACTGATGTAGTCGATCATCGGCTGATAAAAATTGATACCGTAACCATAATTGTCTTCGTATATTGCGGTGGGTGGTCTGTTCCACTTATTATAGTTAGGCACTTTAACCGGTGGCATGATGATAGATATACGAGTTACGTTGATTCGCGATTCAGACGCAGTTACACCGACGTGCGTCGCCCGGGGCCGAGGTTGCGTAATTAGGGGCGCGAGAAAATGAGCATCGTCTTTTGTACATTTTCAGTAGTACTTATTGCCAAAGTTTGTATGTGATCACCGGTAATAAGCACCAATCAGACGCGCGGTTATATATAAACGAAATTCGTGCCAATTATTCGGAATATATTTACTTAAAGCATAACTGCATTTGGTTCGATATGTTTGTGCTGAATGTGCCGTATTTATATTTAGATTGCATTAGTTAGATGGTTATAACCGTGAATCGTGAGAGTGCATTTTCTGTGAATTAATTGAATTTAGTCACTTTATCAAATTCTAATTGGCGTCGATCCACGATGTAATGGTGTCATGGTTGTGATCGTAGATTGCGTGTTTGGATGTCACCCATCAGTCAGCGCGGGGAAGTGGTGGGGTGTGACCGTTGAAAGATATAGTACGTTTGTAGTTCCGAGTGGCAGCTGTCGAGTGAAGTGCGTGATGATGCTTCAGTCAGACGTGGACATCATCGGTGTAAACATAAAACAAGTGTCCCATATGAAGTCAATATGAAATATGTAAGTGCAGGTGAGTATGTAATCAATATTACTGTTTTACAAATTGCGTGAATTTCATGTCGTTACTGTTATAAAAAACAGGTAAGAAATATTTCATTGTCTTGTCATATCAGAAAGGCCTACCTTTCATATAACTTTTCTCCTTTTAGGTGATTTACTACAATGTTAAAGTACTTACCGGATGGCTTCGATTTCCTCTTCCTTCTCCTGGAGGCGGCGTTCGGCTTCGTGACGGAACTGGCCCAGTTCAGAAGCCAGTCTCATGGCACGCTGCTCCTCAGCCTTGCGGCCCTGGTACATCGAAAAGATTATTAGTATAGTGAACTTGGGTTTTCAGCATATTTGCAGGCTTCTTTGGGCCAAAGCCTGTCGGGGTTGCTCGATGTATTAAAAGAGTTACCATAGCCAGGTAAGACTTGGGCTCCAGGAAGAACAAGGGTGGGTTTTAGAAATGCAATGTTTAAACGTCCAATATCACCGTCAATGACGAACATTCCGGGAGGAAGGTAATTAAAAGCTGGATAACGTGAATAATGTTTTGAAATCGCTGCCAGAACGTTAGCTGTTTGTGAAGTGTAACTGTTATTATTATTTTCTGCGTATAAATAGATTTCATCGCCTTGGATCTCGTTTCTATCATCGGATCACTTTTTAGTTACGTCAATTGAACCATTGACTTTTATGTGTGTTGAATTACGCGAATGTGTTTTTGTTTAGCGAATGAATGTGATATATTGATACTATGTAGTACAATGAAGGCAATGCGAATAGATTAACTTTGAAAAATTATCTTACAATTCCAGGCGGTTGTTAACATCTCGTAAATGCCGGGAGATTCAGTAAATAGCTTCGGATATTTGGCGAAAATAGACGATTGTCCTCGCAGTTAATTATATAACATTTATTTTTAGATGTTACGGAACCCTGGCAAGTCTATAGGTATCGTGTTTAATTGCTGATTGGTTGCCAGAGCATTGCTAACAATCTGTACAAGAATGACCTATTAATTACTGTTGTCAAATGAGGCGTTTAGTTGCTATGGTTATTTCTGTTTGGTTTCAAGAAATTTGATATATTTGACTAAACCGTATAGACTAATTTAAAATGCTTTTTACGAAATCAGTTCTTTTCGTAAAAAGCATTTTAAATTAGTCTATATTTCAGTATATATTTTTTTGTTAAATCGATGACACTAACTTAAGTATTCTAAAGCGGCAAAGGGCAAAGGTCTTGAAAGATTGAATTAAACAAAATAAAATCAGTTCCTAAAATAATCGTAATAAAGGTAAACAATGAAACCAAACATAACTTGCTTACGAGAATTTAGACAATAGGAGTACATAGTATCATAGTAGTGACACTAGACCTAGTAGTAATAAAAACTATACGGCCATTGAACCTACAAATCATGTCTGAGAAACGAACGAAGAATTACAAGGTAAGTTCTCAAATAAATATTTATTCTACCATAAAGAGTTCGGATCAAAGAAACGAAAACTGTTGCTGTATTGCTTATGATTTGTAAAAAATATGAGTATGATTTAACGGGGGCATCCTTTTTTCATATATCTTAAGTACATATAAGAAGAAAATTAAGATTTATCTTCCTCATAATAAACAAAAACTAATTCCATTTAAGTAATCTTTGTGAAGTTTCAATACTCCATTCCAAAACTCCATTGCATTTGGTCTCTACATTAAAGTCAGTGGCTACTATGATGATCTTAACAACCGTTATTAAGGACTTGCAAGTTTTTAATAGAAATAATGGTATTGGCAAGAATGTAAGTAAAGATTAAAAAGAAGTTCCAAGTAACTATTAATCCATCTTCCTCCTATAGGGATATTATTGGATACTAGAATAGTGTGTAAGAAATAAAAGCTGGTAACGGAAAGATTTAGACTCGTCATTGCGACATTGAATAATTTGACGTAAACGTTGGACTCTAAAAAGCGTAAAATACATTTACTTTAGATAGAATTCCGTACCCTGAATTCCTTACTTGAAGCTACCAAGATAGAAGAAGTAAAAAGACACTTACGGCCTCAGCCTCCTTGTAGGCGGCAGTGAGTTCCTCTCGCTCGTTCTCAAGACGGCGCAGCTCGATCTCGAGCTCGTGAAGACGGCGGTTCAACTCCGTGAGATTGGCGCGGGCGTCGTGCAGGTCATCTGGTGGAATACCATTGGTTAGTCCAGTGCAATCAGTAGCAGTAAAATAGGTAAGGATCCAAAGGGTGATCCTGAACTAAACTTCTTTGAAACTGAAAGTCTGAATCTAGTTTAAGGCAAATGTAAGTACTTTATGAATACTTTGAAAGAAGTTGAAATGAAACATTATTTACTTGATGGAATCCAAGCTTAAGCTAAACTTATCATAAAAACTATGCCTTGGGACAATTTTTCCTTTGCATGGGCAAAAGAAACACATAAATCGACACAGAAGATCCAATTGCAATAGAAACACTTACCACCCAGCTTCTTGTTCTCGCGACCAAGGGCATCCTTCTGCTCACGGGTCTTGTCGAGCTCATGGGTGATGCGCTGAATTTCGGTGATCTTGACGCGCAAGTCACGCTGGGTCTGTTCGTACAGTTGTACGGTTTCCTCCAGACGAGACTTGATCTCGATGTTGACGCGCTCCAGCTGTTCAGTCCTCTTCTGGAGCTCCCGAGCTGTTCCGTTGGCCTTCTCCAGGTCGATGATGAGAACCTCAACCTGTTTGTTTTTTAATTAAGTATATTTTCTACTGTGAGTTTAAACCTCTTGCCTGGATGTCAGGACTCAACTGAATTTTTGTAAATTAAATATCGACACTATGTTTGGTCCAGTTCTTTTTTCAAATACGTACCTCGCTCTGCAGACGAGACTTCTGCTTCTCAATGCTGCTGATCTTGGCGATGAGGGTCTCAATCTGTTCTTCCTGCTCCTGGATGCGGATGGAGTACTTGCGGCGGATCTCCTCAATCTCCTCAGCCCTGGCGGCAGCCTCAGCCTCGTACTTGGATTTCCAGTGGGCGACTTCACCATTGGACTTGACGAGCTGGCGTTCCAGGTCCAGACGAGCCTCGGATTCCTCCTCAAGCTGGACGCGGACGGACTCCAAGTCGATCTCAACCTGTATTTGTGAAAATAACGATATAGGTATATTCTGAATTGGGTTTTACTTATTTTGATGTTGTTAAGTTGTCAACAACTCTTTGAAGGCTGATAGCATTATTGATTGATTTTTAACATTTCTACACTCGTACTAATATTTATATCTAAATATATGTCTAGAAAACGAAAATATTAAGTGGTTGTAATCTTACCTGGTGAAGGTTGGCCTCGAGCAGAGAGCGCCTCCTCTCCTCATCCTCAAGCCTGCGGCGAGAGTCCTCAAGCTGGCTGGCCAGCTGGCTCCTAAGGTACACCACGTTCTCAATGTTCACCTGAAAAGTATAACCACTAGAGTTAGTACATTTATTACATCAACAGATTTAAAATATGTCTGATGACTAAGAGATTTGTTGAAATTGCAACAGGAATTAAAGTTAGATTTTATAAAAGGCTTGAAGAGTAAATCTGGATATCCGAAGTAAAACTAGTAAGCACAATGTAAACAATACCTTAAGGTCCTGAACTTCCTTGACGAGCTCAACATTCTCCTGGGACAGGCGCTGCTTGTGCGAGGTGATGTCCACAATGGTGCGGTTCAACTCCTCGATCTTGATGTGCAGCTCGCTGATGCTGATTTCGAGCCTCTCGCATGTCTTGGAGATGGTGATCTTCTCCTTGGTCACGTTCTCCACTTGGGCCAACAACTCGTAAACTTCAGCTTGGAATTTGGACTTCTCCTTCTCAGCCCTGGCGACAAAGAAATATATGTTGCAATCACGGGAAACGACATTTTTTTTAAGATGACGTGGACATTTTGTTGTTGATTTGATGTATTAGTGTAATGTGTAAGAAGCACAGCATTTCGCAGTGGATATCGCAGAGCATTGTCTTAATTCTAAACACTGGTAACATCAGTTAGTACAACAATGACGAGATGTATAGAGGATAGTCAGTGTGTCCTCACCTGGCTCTGCTTTTGGTAAGCTGGTCGATTTGTTCCTGGAAGTCAACCACGATCTCCTGGTGTTTCCTCTTGAGCAGGTGGGCGGTCTCCTCGGACTCAAGATGGACATCTTCCAGTAGCTTGCGGAGCTTGGTAAGTTCGGTGTCGCGTTTTCTGTTGATCTCGAACTGAAAAATGTATGGCACCATTTCAAATACAACCCCAAAACATTGCAATTTTTTGGGGTGGACATTTGAAATATTATTTTTGCACGATTTTTTTTTAATTCTTCTTGATGGAGTCACAGAAAAAGCTATTTTATACACACCAAAGTAATATTTGCACAACTGAAAATATTTTTTTATATTAAACGAAAAAATGATTCAGATTGGTCATACAAGATGTGTACACAATGCGTAAAATAATTCTAATGAACTTTTTTATACCAGAAAATGATAGTTTTAATTAAGAACTATAATAAAAAACAGACAATTCCTATTTGTTCCTACATGCTCGACGCATGAATGATGTGAATTAAAAATATATAGGTTTTTGATACTGAATTTGTTTTTCTTTTCCCTGAAATGGATAACACAGTTAAACATACAGATAATATCGCAAAGCAATGAAATAGTTCGCAAAGATAAATACATAAATAAGTTCGCAAAGCTTTTAAGTTATTAATGTACTCGTATGATGATTTACAATTGTTTTATTTTTTAATTTGGAAGAATAACGGTTTTCTTAATTCATTCTTCATTTTGATTAGCATTCTTTTTGAATATCCCAGATCTTCTTCTTTGTATACAGTTATTATTTGTGTTTTTCCATTCAATGTAATTTTCATTCTTCAAACAATTTATGTCTTCAGTATATTTTCATTCTTTTCACATACTTCTTGATCGTACATTTTCATTGCGATTCTGACTTTCACTTTGGTCAAGGATTTTCTTCAATATTTTTTTTTAATTCATCTTGTTTCTTCCTTTGTGTTTTTAATTTTTATTTTTCTGCTTTTTGAACTTAAAGTCCTTACCGTTATTTGGATTGTTATTACAATGATGGCTACTTTTGACTAAATTAGAAAATAAATATTTTGGAATATCTACCTGACTCTCGGCCCCGCCTTCAGCTTCCTCCAGCCTCTCAGAGAGTTGGATAACTTGCACGCTCAAATCTGCCTTCTCCCTCTCGATCTGAAAATCGTCATAATCTATTCTAATTTCCAATTTCATAAAATTGTTGTAAGCATGAAGTTTAGTTCTAAGTGCATGATGATGTACTTTGAAATAATAATTAATAATGATTATGGAGAAATGTTTACTAAGTAAACTTGGAGAAATGTTTACTAAGTAAGTCTTTAAGTTAGTAACGTGCTAATGTCTACTAGAGTTATACCTAATTGCTTTACATGAGGTTAATTGATGCAACTAGATATTGTGGTAGGTACTAGTAAAAAACTCTAAGTAGATAGATACCTTTTACAAAATATCTCTGTTTCAACCATTATGCAATAATAGGTTTCTGGGTAAGTTGTCCTTCGCATATTTCAGCATTGTACCCATCTATTATAAGAAACGGTTTATGTCTCACGGCAGCTCTGACTAACTCGGATATTTTTGCTACTCATACCGCAGTCTATTATTATATTTCAATATTGTGGCATTCTCAACGGGAACGAGCATCATTTGGCCCAGTTTCAAAAGTGAGACCGGAGAGCGAGAAGTTGAGATTTCAGAGAATGCTTTCGCTACAGAGCTAAATATATCGCAGAGTGAGCGAGCGCCGGCAGCCGTGAGTCGCGAGCGCAGCAGCACGCAGGGCGCATGCGCCGGGCGCTCGCCATTCTACCAGTACGCAACCGCCCAACGAAAATAGAATGCGCGAAGCTTGATCAGATGTCTCTTCTGAACAAACTGTCGGACACTGTATATGACGTCTGTCCTTATCTCTGATATTGAACTTTATCATGCGGATATATTATGCACCCATGGGAAACCACAATATCTAGGTCATTTCCATCTGGTTAACACTTTTTCACAAACAGTTTCCACTGAACGAAATATTATTTTAAGTTATTTGTAGTACACACTACACATATTGTTAAAATAAACTTTGATCATTACTATACTCAAAAGAGGCTGTTAATAAGCGATAAACATGTGAAAGCTTAATTTGTAACAAGCTTAGGACTTAACAATGAGTTTGTTTTTTGGTAATAAACTATTTTCTTAATTTGGGGAAAATTATGCCACTCGGAAGGGGTAAAAAGCCGTCTTCCACAGGGGGTGTGATTGCAGGCACAGGCGCAGGGCGGGCGGTATTAATAGAGGTGTTGCGGAAGGCGCGCCCCGCCTACACCTGTGCGCGCGCGCGCCCTGTATGGCCGGCGCACACGCCGTATCACATTTCGCATGCTCGATCAGCTTACCCTCTGACGCAGCTCCCTTTCGGATTCCAGATCATCATGGAGGAGACGGATTTTGTCCTGAAAAATACAATATATTCTATCATGTGTCCGCAAACACTTCACAAGCACTGCACTATGTCGTCGGGGCCGGTACCTCCAGCCTGGAGAGAGCACTCAGGTCGGCGCTGTACTCGATGTTGACGTCGGTGGTGCCACCGCCGCTGCTGCGGTAGGTGTACTTGGAAGTCTTCGCCACGGCGGACATTGTCGCTGGTTCGTCTCTCGATCGGCAGTCGGCGCTACGTTACCGGTCGGGCACCGTTCGACTAGTGAGAGCGGGTGCGGGCAGCGCGCGCGCAACAGCGGCCGCCCCGCGCCCCCCGCGCGCCCTCGCCCCTGCGCCGCGCGCTCCAGGGCGGCCGGCCGGCTGGAGCTCGCGGATCGTGTTACCACCCCCGCGCACCCCCCTCTCAGCCTTTTATAGACACGCCCGCCTTGACGCCGTCGCGGTTCTCTTTTATTTGTTTTGCCCAAAAATTTGGCGAAACCCTTCATGTCCTAAATTCTGTAATGATGCAGCAGTGCAGCCGGTCGGTGCAGCTATATCGGCGGTGCGCAGACTTGTTGTAAACAAGTGGAGTCGTGGGCGGTGGAGTCGGATCCAGGCGTTTCCTGGTGGATTCCTGTCGGTCCCTGGCAGGCGCCCGCGCCCCGTTTAATGCCACCAATCGGCTGAACTTAACAATGAACTTCTTTTACTCTTTAAATTAACCCCTAACAGCCGACGACTGCTCTCTGTTTACAAACATTAATTAAATCTAATTTTATCGGTTGATCTTGAGAGAGACATGAATTTGAATATTAAAGCAATTTTAGAGGGATCTCGTATTGACGGTTGTAGACACTTGGGCTTTCATTTTATCTTCATTTCGACATGTTTCGTAGAATCGCGAATGTTGTTGTTGAATGTTTGTTTATGTTAGAGCAATAGATGCACATGAGGCTACATGGTAGCTGCACCGCGGTAGCTCCGCGTCGCGTCGTAGCACTTCGTAGCCGCCGGCGTAGACCGTATATAGAAACTAACCACCGGTATATTGTAGGCCGTAGGCGGTATTCGGATATTTAAAACTATACACATACTACTGCTATGGAAATGCCTTAAAATGTCCCAAATAACGATGGAAATGAAATATTGCAATTCTCCTAACTTTTGAATACATAATAACAATCTTCTATCTATATCTATACTTATAATCTGTAGAGAGGTCAATT
>JAKRBP010000787.1:33199-46104 GCA_022398575.1 Heliothis subflexa | reverse complement strand
ACGGCAATCCGACACGATTTCTTATGTAAGATTACTATAAATAATACTGTCCTAACAAGTCAAGAGCACGTGGTGCTCGCACCCGCGACCCGCAAGGAGCAATCGGTGTCATATGTACTTTCTCCGTGTTGACATCAGCTCGCGTGCAAATATGTTTATCTTTCGCTGCAATCGTTAGAAAGTCGCTGTTCAATGCATATAATGCAACACCAGGCTCTGTTGTTCCTCAGTTAATTGTTGCTGCGTTTTAAATAGGTTTCACTATTTGTTAGGGTATCACAGAAAATGCCATTAGAAACAAAGATACCTACGCATGGAAACCTATTCTACATACAACAAAACGATTAATAGTTTCAATATGGCTTGCTTGTTGCAAGATCGCGGCAATTGGAACACATGCTTGCAATTGATAATGGCAATTAATCTCCTTTAAGTAGGCACTTATGTTTCTATTAAGGCTGGGTACTGCAGATACAATCTATTATCGTCATTGGTTGCAAATGTTACATTCTCTTATCGTTTTATTTCCTTCACTACGGAGGGGCGCACCCTGTACTGACCCCTCATTGAGGGGAGTGTCGCCAATCTTATAGTCTTACGAGGTTCCAATGGCGCAAGGTTATTGCACTTTGAGCTTAAGCTTCAGGGCTTGCTTAGATTAGTAGGCAGTCAATAACAGTGTCTCAAATAACCACCTTTGAATAGAAGTGTAGCTTGATTACGGATTTTCAAATTAGCATCTGTCGTGACACAGAGAATCTCTAAGGAACAAGACGAAAGTTAAAAAGACTTTCTTACTTTGAAGGTTGTAGAAATGTCAAGTAAATCAAAGGTCCAACTATCCCAACATTACAAGACACAAACTGGCTACATTATAGAGGTAGAGCTCCATAATGACAGTTGCGGGGTCAGGTCGCTGATGAATCACGAGAAAGTCGCCGAGTCACCGGCGAGATGAGTTGCGATCGTAATGCAATGCTTACTCAATATGCGATGGAGTATTAAATGGAAATTGATAAGCCGGGAATGATGCAGCGAGTTCGTGGTAAAGGGGGCTTTGATGGATCGCTCATGATTATGGAAAGTAAAGGCTTAGGTGTGATTGATTTGGTTGTAGGTTCTGCTGTAGAATATTGCGAAGTAATAGTCTTCCCGGAGTGAACTTATCGAATTTTCAACCGTTTATAATCTTGGGTAGTTTCTAATAAGCTAGCTGTCCTCGCAAGCAGTAATTAAGCAGGTTTTTATTACGTAAGAAATGTGGTTCAAAAATTTCAAAAGGACTAGTGTCACTTCTTGCAGTACACAATTTGGTCCTTTTGACTTCCAAATGACCGCAGCCTCTGGCACAACAATAAAGCCATTCATCTATACACTCAAGTTTCCAAACCTTTCAACGAAGCGTATGAAAGTAAAATTATTCAGTAACTGTACGCACATTGTTTAAGGCTCCATCTCGGCACAATGTGGGGTCAACGTTCGCCTGGCGAGCCCAATTTTTTGTTCAACAATGCATCGCCTGGTAGAATGCAGTTGCACAATGCAATGTATTTATTGCTGCAATGTTCATGGAAAACGATGGGAATGTTTTGTAAGCCCTTTTGATATAAATTGTTATTACATCGACGAACTTCGAACACGAGGAAGTGGGAGCGTCGACTAGTAATGTAGATTTGAGTTTTTGGAGAGCTAATAATCCAAAAAAAGGTTAATTAATTGCATTAGTATCAGATCATGGAACTGTGAATCAAACGTATTTGATAAGACTAAATACACATGGGAATAGTATAGGATAAAGAAGACTATACATGCTGCTGTGGGTCCGGCTCAATGCCAAAGCGATAGATAAGGCCTCGTTTAAATAATTGCCAAAAATATTTCTATAACCTCCATGTTATCTCAAAGACTTGATTCACATTTGTTAACAAGCTACTCAACAAAAATACAGAAACTAAACTAAAATAATGCGAGTCCATTAAAATGATTTAGACCGTGTTAATGTCAATAGCAAAGCATTGTTGAGCAACGCTACGGATGGAGGAATGCTAATTAGCTGAGATGAATAGAACGGGCGTCTTGTTAATTATAAAATTGGAGTAAGTTTCAGCTGTGTTGTCTGTAATTAGACATAATTGCGAGCTAACAACGGATTTGATCTTGTTCTTTGTTTTATAGATACAGTTATTTGCAAAGATTTGTATAACATCATCTGCTTGTTTAGATCTAAGAAGATTATAATCGTATTCGAATTGAATATTAATTTTACTCCGAAATTCAACAGTTCCGCGACTTTAGAACCGGTATTTCCTCAACTATAAATAGGCAGCGATTCTTCGAAACAAACATTAAGCTTTGTACTACCATTCGGAGCATCGGGCTTTCATTTCCTTTCAAAGGCAAGAACAGTCATTTCGAAATGGTCCAAACGCAAGACAACAACACTTTTTTCATCAAAAAAGAGTTGTGAACGTATTGCGACACGAAACGTGTCTAAAGGACAAAACGCGGCAGTAATAACGGAACGAATGGCGGCCTTGAGATGAATGCATAATGCAGATCTAGACTCAACCATTTCTATTAGGAGCGGGGCCTTGACTTTTGTGGCACGACTTTGTGATTTGGTGTTTATGAAGAATTTCTTGAACACATAGATCGATGTATTTTTGGCTAAGGACATGACGTGATATTAATTAATATTTAAAAGACTGCTGGCCCCATTAATGATTGTTCTAAAAGCATAAAGTCCAGTTGAAACGCCTCTCAAAACCACATCATCCCGGATACGGATACTCTAAATTCCTTTCACAAAATACTCAGTAAAAACCTCAATGAGTAGTAATGTATGATTTCGTCACACCATCCAGATTGCTAGATCATCAATGACGTAAGACGACCGTACCGTACGGACTCCCGCGCAACTGCGCCTGCGCACCGCAGTTCCCCGGTTGCGCAACGGTAGCTAATTGGCAAATTGTGTTTCTGCAATTGTCGTTCGATTATTTATTACGTCGCTTCCGTTATTATTTCAAGGCCTGTGGTTTTAATTTGTGAATGTCAGTTGATAAGGACTTTTGTAAATGTTTTTGAAATAGAAAGGCTTAACTAGGTACTTAATGGAGTTGGTAATGCTGTAGAAGTTATTCACTATATGCAAAAATATTGAACAATATGCAAATTCCATGCGCGCGATTAGTGTTGGCTATTTATCGCAATAAACACTTCGTAGGCAGGAAATACAAAACAATTACGTAGAGAAGTGACTGACAAAAAGACGTAAAGACATCGCGTTAATTGGATTAACGGACGAGGTTATTAAAAAAGCTATCAGCATAAAAAAAAACACTGTTAGCGACAATAATAAAATCTGACTGAGTAAATTGCCCACATTAGTCCAATTAGTACCTGCACCTTTAGAAATATTTTTAACGTTATTATAACTGTCAAAGGAATTACGAGGCAGAATTTCCGGCATACCAAAAAAATTGGTCCATCTGCCAATTCCATAAAACTCTCAATGTTATTCAGAACAACGTTTTGTTTTATTGCTTTCTTTACTACATATTGTTTCTATAAAATACGAGGCTCCTGAGTCCTTGACAATGACATTCAAGTTACAATAGTTTCTTGGCAGAGTGGCCAAGTTTGCCATACATTTTTCATGGCACATGGCAAGGTCGTGGCTACATCGAAATAATTCTGGCAGCCACCATGTTAATAAGGCTTATCAAAATTTGTATCACAATCATAACACGGAGAAATATGCTGTAGTTATATAAATTTTCCTGGAAATAAGATCCTTATCATAATATTTGACCGTAGGATTTAGGTATTTTTAGTATAAATATTTATGTTATATTTTCCTGCTAAAGGACAAAAGCGCACTGCTGAGAGTCAATAATGAGATAAATATAGATACACCTACTAGATTGGAATAAAGAACTAACAGTACAGTTGGTGCATTATTTATAAGACAAAAATGGCTGAAAAAATATACAGTCTATCCCAAATTAAGCATGAGTAACCAGTAACCACCGCCCACTTCTCCTGATCATAGTAGCGACAAGGAAGTATACGAAACAGGATATTTGGAAATAGTACAAAAAGCTTATAAGGAAATTGCCTAAATGCTTCCCGTAGTAAAGTTAAAATGTTTGACCGACAGACGAGAACCATTAAAATGTTAGAACTAGAGTGTTTTAGTGATTTATTACTAAGAAACTGGGTTTCTTGTACAAGAGAACAGTTTTTTATGGACTACTTACTGAAATTGTAGTTTTAATGTATAATGCCCATTATAATACAATTTTTTATATGAAATATTTTGCTATTGACAGTGCTAAGTGCGACTCAATTATAACCAGATTGTTAATTGGGATCGCTACTCAATGTTAGAACAGATTGCCTTGAATTCTGATTTATGACACGATAAATGGAATGATAAAGAACGAGTTTTAAATTAGAATATTGCGATCTTCAATCGGTACAATCATTCCTTGTAGCAGAACAGCGTAAATATAAATAGAAATCAACTTCATTTCAGTTGCAAATTAGTTTCACGAGTTTTTGCTTACAATTAACATTGAACCTTGCAAATGTCCCGTTTTTTTTACTCAAAAACCACCGTGCTATTATCTTGGCTTTGCCATGTAGCAATAACGTCATATAAAAAAGGACAACGCAAACAAACAACCTTAAAATGTCATTCTCAACTCCAATTTGCTGACAAATTACTTTGGCAAGGTCGCCTGTCGCAGACGTTAATTTGATATCTGATAAAAAATACTTTGAAAGCGAAAGTCAACGTGAAATTATTTGGTACGAACGAAATACTCCGTCACAGTTTACAGAAAAATAATATGTATTTAGCGAAAAAAATACTACTGGTGAATAACCTACCACGCAATTTCCTATCCGGTCTGATCAGGACCTACCACTTTTTAACCTGTTTCATTCAAACCTAATCGAGAACTAAACAGCTCCTAATTTGCAATTAACTTGCTTCAGTGAATGCAGCAAGAAAAATAAAGTAGCAAGCAAGTTTTTCGTAGGTAAGCAAAAAACTGGAAAGTACGTAACCACAGCTGATGGTTCACGCATAATACCCTTGAAACCGTAAAAGGGTAGGAGCAGACGGGTCGATACGGAATGCGGCAGACAGGCTTTCATTCGGGTTTACTGTTCAGGTGCATGTACACTTGACTTCCAGACTTTATTGCACTAATGCTTGTTATGGGTATGGCTGAGGGACCCCCACTGCAATGAGGGAACAGGGAGACATGCACGAAATAGATTCGTATGATATAAAGTTGAAGATATCCACGGATAAAACATTGATGTCTGTATCTGTATTATGTGTTATCTCGCTTGTAGCTAGACCAATTTTGATAGGTTTTTTGTACATCAGTGGGTTTTCAGCATGATTTTCGATAGATTTAGGAAAAGATTATTAGGTTATATATTAGTCGACAAAAAAAGATAAAAAAAGAAGTTTTATCGTATGACAAAATGTTTGCAAAAGGAATAAAAACCTAGCAAACATGGCAATTCATAATTAGCTCGTACACTATTTTAATGTTATAAGGAAGACTAAACAAAAACACGTATAGTGATGTAACTCGATCTAGCGAGCAAGGTTTGCCGAAGGAAAACCGCTGTTTGACAAAGGCAGGGTCAAGTGTACATACAGTGTGGCTGCTACTTACCGTGTCGCTACTCGCGACATCCTATTAACTGGAAAAACACCTTTTTGTACGTATATGTGGAAAATATATACGGATTCGACTGCTATACATTTTTATACTTACAGAATATAATATTGAAGATACACAGATTTATTTTGTAGAACTTTGTTTTTGCTTAAATTAGTTGAACTCACGCAGAGTTGTACGTTCTTGTAATTTTGCTCTTCGAGCTCTTGAAAACTCCTGACAGAATTTTTCGTGACATAACGTGTAGCCATTTGTATTCTACCCTGTTCTCAGGTCAAGTGGGCCCGACCGCTACTTACCATATGGCGACAAGGGGCGGGGAAACCCAAGGGTAGTGGCCTTTACTCTTTTGTTGACAAGTGGTGCTCTAAAATGCATTAGCTTGCCTTTATGGGGCTAGACAAATGTATGGCTTTTCAGTCTTTGTTCGCAGAAAAGATCGGATGTGTCTATTATTTATGGTCTATTCAAGTACTCTAGTTGAGGATGCTCTTTCTTTCGCAAATCGATTTTGGATTTCTCGCTGGTTTGCAGGATTCAGTAATAGAGGTACATACTTCCAAAATATTTTTTGGTTGAAGTTGAAAATTGACTCATGTTTTATAGGGTTCAAAATATTCGCACGATTTAAATGAATCAAAATAAACCACAACATAGTAACCACAAGCGCCATTAATTTTTTTATGATATTCAACCTCTAAACGACTTTATTTAGTAGCTGAATTAAATACAGCTTACTTATTCTCTCCCATCGACACCGAGTATGGAAAATAAAACGCTATTAGTCAGGAAAATCCCATATAGGTAATCACCTGTTTTGTAAGTAAAGGTTATCTTTAACCTCTGTATCGGTTGTGACGTGTAGGTTAAAAATACCCTATTATGTTACTGCGGTCACGTTATCGTAGTTATGTTGCAGTTTGTAATCAACTGTTTATTTCTGTGCAAATATGTCATAGTTATTGATCAGCTTATATTGATATAGTTCAGAATGTATCTAGGTTAAAATCTGTTATTGAAGATTTCGATATAATGTCCCTTCTACTTACTTTGGGCTAAACATGAACTATTGGGGTATATTTGACTAGGTACTGGTTCGCCTAGTTTTTGTCAACTTTATGATATTTTAATTTGCAATGAGTATCAATAACCGAAGGATCATTCAATTGTCCGCTGTTAATGACTTCTATTATATCATCGATTAGGCATACAAATATCAAGACTCATCATATAAACACAGACAGACTTTAAGTACCGTACTAATTAGATTTAAGTCATATTTCCAGCATTACTCATATACTTATCGGCAAAAAGTTCTTCAGTTGTACCTATATGTATAATTTACTGCCATGTGCAATCTACAGGTGTATAAAAACTTGAATAGACACGCAATTATGCGCACGCAGCGTCTGGCGTAATGGGGAGATTCTTGATCGAGATATAATTTCAATCTTCGTAGATAGCCTTGACCTCTTTAAATTGAAATGACCTAAATTGTTTTAGCTGGAATCACGGGTAAAACTTGCTCCTGTGTAAAATGTTGTTTGGTGTAAATTTTCTTCATCATGGAGGACTTTGTACGACGTTAAGAAACTAAGATCTTCCTAAAAATTTACCTCATCCGCATGTATCTCAAGGGAACTATTGCGCCGTCAAGGATAACCATGATGAACCCTATGACCTTTCCCAGGGTCTAAATGGTCTCATGAAATTGACCAAGTCCTTTCACCGTCAAGGGATTTATTATAGCCGTATTTCAGACATACGCAAATGGATGAAAATCTGTTTTGTATATTACTACATTACATTTCAGTGTGTGACCCATATACAGTGGTTGATGTAGGTAAAAGCCAATTTACAATAAGTGAGCGTGATTGATTGTGACGGACGACAAGCAGCAGTCGCCGATACTGAATATAAACTGATGTAAATCATAAATGCTTGCCATAATTTTCATCACATTTTCATAATGTTTATCGGATGTTCTTGCTAAGAATAGTTCCGAGATCTTTCTCTTACTGTAATTAAAATCATGCGTGCAATGAGCGAGTAGAAATTAATTTTACATTCAAAGATTTTTTGGGACATCGCCATTGTATGTCTTCCAGATTGTCAATTGTTTTATTGTATTTGATCGACCAGACTTCCAGGTTTCAAATCTACCTTTTGTCGAAAATGCGTTTGATTTCAAATGTTTCTAGCACGAGGCAAGTGAGAATCAAATGCCATTAATCAACTATGTGTCATAAAACAACCGTTTTGCCCCGGCTGTTCATATTCCTACCCAAAGGGTACCTTAGTCGTTAACCTTTGCGCCATATTGCGTGTTTCCAATAAGAAATTGTTGTTCGCCTGTACTTGCAAGAAATAAAAGTCTAAAGCCTAGACGAAGTTTGGAACATCCCAAAATACATATTCGTATACAGAAATTTTTGAAACGATGTTATTATTTTCTTACTTTCTGTAAGCGCATCATGTACGAATCAGTAATGATTTAGTTAGAACAGTTTTTAGATTTTTTAACCTTGGTGGGGAATAAACAATTCAGAATCACAGTCGACAATTCGCAGCTCAAATTGTACCCTCATGTGGGGCATCTTTAATCAGGTCAACGGCAAAACTGGTACATTACCAATCACGAGAATGACTTCACAGTCACTTCTAAAAATATACCACATATCATAAATTTGTCAAGTGGATTATGGATTATGACCAGTTCGTGTAGAACCATTTGTTTAACAAATCGGTTTAACACCACGTCTCCGTATTTGCATACAAATAGATCTATGACGTCATGGATCGTAATTGAATTGCTTTCATTTCAAGTCAATAGGTTTAGAATGTTCTTTCAGTATTTCTTAGTAGATGACTATTGAAATTACAAAAGGATGTTCTTCTAATACTCTTAGTAGGACAGAAATGGCAACAATAATGTCATCATCATCTTCCTAGCCTTTACCTAACTATGTTTGGGTTGGCTTCTAATTCTTCCAGTAGCGTACTAGAGATTAATGTGCAGAGAATATTACAAGATTGATCTTGCATCTATTTCAAACAACATTTGTTACGGATTTCTTATAATGTTGTATGTTTAAATAATTAAGTATGGTAGCAGCATTTTTTTTATTCTTATTCCATTCCAGCATATTTCCATGTAAAAGATAACCATCTGGGAAGCGGTACTTAAAGTTAGTAATTCTTTTTAAGTACTTCTGTTACCGGTTTGCCAACACGCGTAATAGCTGCGTTTACCTGCGTTTAAGACGAGCGTTGTGCAATTTTACATCAGGTTTAGTTTGGGTGGGTCTACAGACATTTGAATTTTTAGCACTAACTGCGTGCGATACCTGATTTCCTTGGAGATTGGTTACCAGAATGAAGCCACTTTCAAATAATTTAGGTGCGGCATAGATACTTGGATGTGTAGCCTTTTGGGGCTCACCATTTGCACACCTAACTATGCATATGCGAGTACTAATATTAACAGTGATAGGACCAAAACGATGTCGCCAGCCGCTTCGCGAAGAACTTCTAATTGTAGTAAACAGCCAGTGTTAAACTACAGGTCAATTAGACTTGACTGTGTCTTGTAATCTATGGGTAAGCATTGCCTCATTAACGAGCCAGTAATAACTACTTCTTTACGTTGCTCACCAATCACAGGTTTGAGTTCCATAGAGATTGACAGCAATTTGATAGTTATGGATATTTAACACCTATTAGAGGAAATAAGAGGTACGGCTCAGAAAAGCAGCATGCGTCTGGGACGTACTAAACAACTCAAACTTCTGCTGAGAAATACTAATTCAGCTAGAAGGGATATGGACCGTGGATTCGTAGGAGATATTTTTTATTTGTTTTCTAGAATATCAATTCATTTGTCATTGCAGATCGTAACCTCTATTATATGATTAGACGTTCGCGTGATGCTAAATAACTAAGAACCATTTTTCGACGGAATCACCTTCTAAATTTTATCGACCGTAAGGCCGTTACACAACAGAACACTTATTGACCCCTGGGAAAAGTAGGCGAATAGCAATACTAAACAAAGGCTACAGCTTCGCATGTCAGCCGTGTAATTAGGGAAAGTGGTAAAGCTAATTACAGTTCATCAAAACCCGCTTGTCAATTAGATGAGTTTACTGCTTCCGGTAAGTGGCGGTTGAAATGCTGTTGTGAGCAAATTGCGATGCACGAATGCACGTACCTAAAGACCTATGGGTGTAGAGGGACTTGGTACGAACGCTACAGAAACCTCTCTCTGGGTCGATCGAGATTCGCGAGATGTATAGTGCCACAGTTCCTTTTGTGCTGTCAGTTTTCGAAAGATAACTGACCTGACTTATTTGTACTGGCTGACAGCAAGTTTGGAGTTTGAAATTAGCAAGGACTTACAGGGTATAAGCGTCCCACCTTCTGTTCAGACGTCATCCTATTGTGGCGCATTCAAGGGATTAGCTTACGTCTGATAATGGTATTCAGGTGCGGTTTAAGTAACATTTGAAGCCCCACAATTTTCAAGGCTATTAAATATCATGATAAGTTTCTGAACACGGAAGTTTACACACTATTTCACCACGTTTGGAATATATACTAGACCATAGCTCGAAGTTCTTTAACAAGAAAGAAATTTTGAAAACTCCTCGCTTCCGTTGAATTTTAGAGGGAAACAAAATATTCGGAATATAACATGAAGAGCCTGTCAACTGAGGTCAAAACACATAAGTTATTTACGCTCCATAACTCCGTGGAGCCGTCTCCCGTCTAGCCGGGTTACGGTCTTATAAACAAGACCACATAGCTCGCTTCGTGTGGCTCTAATCTCCGTTATGAACTGTATGTGTATTCAATACTGTTCGCTTCGGTGCATTTGTTAGAATTAGTCTTACTCGAGACTGCAGTTAATGTAATTGCACGCTGATTCGTGATGTTTAGCAGTATTGGCTGATAAGTTGCGAAGTTAATGAAATACTCGTTTTATTTATTGTGAAGTCCTTTAGTACAATAGAGTACATTTTAATGGTCCTTTTTGACTCGTCCTGCTTTGTTTATGAGATGCATGTGACACAGAGAATTGTCCAGGGTATGGTAATATTTCTACTTAAATCTTATTTGTTATTGCCATGAACAATATACACAATCCCAGTAGGTCACACGTTTAAAACCATAAAATGCCACAGTTTAATCTGCAAAACGAACTAAGATTACGTATTTATTACCACCATTATATTGGGATCGTAACATTTGTAATTGGCTATAGCTTTAATGGCCCATAACTTATGCAAATAGCCGTCGAACGTGACGTCATAGTTTATACTATTGATTAGTTATCGCGGAAGTATAATGAAATGTGTTAAGTTGCAAGATTTATACCTGGAAAGGGCTTCGAAGATAGTTTGAACGAGAAATTGATATAGACCTGAATTTCGTGACTTCTAGTTGTTATATCAGAGTTTTTTTTTTATTAGACTAGTCCTTATTATTTTCTACCTTGACATTTAGTGGTATTCAATTAAGGAATTATGCCCAATTTTCTTTTACGACGAAAATATTTCAGCTTAAACAACAATATCGTTTGAAAAATCAAATCCACAAGTCACAGCTGTTTATTTATAACGTCAAGACCTAAATCCAGACAGGCTGGGCTGCAGCGGATGAATACTTAAACAGATTATATTTAGTTCAGACGCTAACTGTCGCAGTTATGGGAGGGAATTCAAAATGTGGAGAAAATAGAATCGTGTAAATCGCTATTGAAGTCACGCTGTGAATGAGTTGAATTTGTTTATTGAACATTTAGATGTTATTGCTTGTTCTTGCTGTTTTATGGTGTTGTTTCTGGCCGATTTGAGTCAGTGGAAGATATTCCTCATGTCACATGAATTTGGGTCATTAGTTCAAAGTTATGACGTATTTGTGAAGTCATGAGATCTAGACAGTATGTCTACGGGCTCGCCGATAAAATGTAACAACAGCATGACTAACAAATACATGAACTTTATCGATTGTCATAAATGAGCAATAGGTTTTTGTGGAAGCTTTATGTAAGTTGTTTATTTGTTCCATTTTAGATTATCAAGACTTAATGGTGGAAAAATATAACATTCATACAAACATCCGTAGCTCCAATTCAAAATCCAATAGGGTTATATCTCTAGCTAGGTAGATGTAGGCATAATACCCTGGCATTATGACCAGGTAAACCTTGACCCTCGCTATCTATCGCAGTAAAGACGTAACTCTAGGAAAACATAGCAAGGTGTACTTCTATACATATTTATTTATATTGCGAATGTGTGCACATGATGTCTGGCCAGTTCCCATTAAAGGTCGCAGTGTAAAGTGATATGAGTCTGACTAGCAGCTGTGTCCCACTTTCTTCGTCTTTTACAGCCGGGGAACATACGTTTTTTTTATCTTTAACCAACCTACTTGCAGTTTTGTGCCAGCGTTTAAAAGTTGGAGATGCAACGAAACTTTTTAAAGGATAAACGAGGGCATTTGCGATATTGAAACAAGGATATAAAGGGAAGAAGTTGTACAGATCGTTTTCAAACTTGAGAAGTCGGAAACTTTTAGTTTCGATTGTTAAGGATCGGTACCAAATCGATTTCAAAATAACTGCAGATTGAACTTTAAAATCGTCTATTATATCGATTACTTCTCATTTTCTAAATTGGCATGTGCTGATGGCTTTTTAGAATTTAATAGTTCCTTATGGCAATGCAACCACATAGTGAATAGGAACTACTTTGTTACGAAAACCAGTTAAATAGACGCCAGCTAAAAGTAGTCATTATGTCATTTATTCTACGGCGCTCTGTGGTATTATACCACAATGGTAATGATAGTAAATGACGCTACACAGATTTAGAATGGACATACGTAACTGAAGTATATTCTAGAATTTTTGCTAGTAAAATAATTGGATCTTTATGCAGGAAAACGGTCTGCTTTTTTGCTTAGCAACTCAGCCAACTTTTGAATAGGTTTCAGTATCTTTAATATTTAAACCAACGATAAGGACACAGTTTCATAATACGTGATAGAAATACTTAGAGAATATGGCCTGAAAGTGCTCGCTCATCTTATGGATTCTTGAATGATAGCATTTATTACAGACAAAATCATCTTCGAACCTAACAGACAGACATAGGAGTTTGTTGCGCCACTTCTTCCCAGCAAAAACACAGA
>JAKRBP010000787.1:305-13308 GCA_022398575.1 Heliothis subflexa | reverse complement strand
TAGGTAGGTATATGAAGTACTTTTTTTGTATGTTTTTTAAAGTTGTAGTTTGAAAAAAAAAAGGTTTGAAATATGAAAAAAAATTGAGGTTTTTCCTATTTAGGTAAGTTCTTACATTTGTTTGAAAATGCAAACTGCTAAATACATGAAAAGGAAAACAATTTTGCCTGTTATTCCTCAGGCTTTAAAAAAGTAAGTAATATTTTTTTATTATCTTTTAGACTTTTTCTGGAAAACCACTTCTTTTCTTTTATACAGATAAATCAGTGTGTTCAACATAAGTAGGTACCTACCTAATGGGAAACAATTACTTGTAAGTTGTAATTTTATTTACCTATCATGATGATGACGTTTCTTCAATAGGTAGGTACATGTTTTTAAATTTAAATAATTAAGTAAACATAAATTAACCGTGTACAGGTATAGTTTATAAATATTGCTTCAGTCACATTTCAGTTGCGATATTTCACTCCGTTCACAGTTAATGAAACACTTAGGAGCAAGCTAAGTATAGCAGAAACGTATTGCCTTTAGAGATGTCCTCGACTTGCTGCACTGACGAATTGTCAGGAATTAAAAAAAAAATGGCAAATTTCAGAAGCATGCCCATTTTTGTAGAGAGTATATTTGTATCTAAATATTATTCTTACGTTTCATTTACTTAGCTGTCATGACTGTGATAAACATACAGATCTACTTCTGTACTGACTAATTTTCTTTTTCCTCTTATGAAACTTAAAATACCTTAACGAAGCACCTACTTACTTTTACAAACAAACTACACAAAAAGGCTAATAACAAAAGCTAGTTTCAACTTGTTATTTCAAATTAGCCCACCAAAAACCATTCAACCCCAAAAACTCTTTCAAAACTAATAAGCATTAGAGTAATAATTTCGCGCGCATAATCTGGCAACACTGGGCACCGCGGAGACAGTTAACTCGCGCAGCATTACACTTGCAGTGCATTAATGCAAGGCGTCGCAATAACGCGTAAGATATTACACAAGTTAGATCATCAGCGCTGTTAGACGCCCCCAATGGCTCCGCTATGTCCTACAATTGTCTAGATCCGTTGAAAGTTCCCTTAATGACGCGCCGACTTGATTCATGCGGTCTGCGGCTAAGTTTCCACGTCTTATGCTGTGATTTTAGCATTAATGGAGGACACGACGATTGGAAATTTCAATTTATTCGAATCCACAGAGCATATTTGAACTTAATTATGTCATAAAATAACGAGCGATTAGATATTCAGATGTCTGGTTCGACTGGCTCCTGTTTACAGTCGTTCTAGACACGACACCATTGTTCGTGTTTAAATTCAGATACGGCGGGAACAAAGGTTTGTCTTCGTAATAGCTATTATGAAAGTATTTGCGCGAAAACATTAAACGCTGAGGACAAACAGCCGTTAATTTTAACGAACCGCATTCAGTTTAAAATGGGCATCGTCAATCCTTCGTGACTGATCCGAACTATTTATAGAGTGACGTTAGACATATAAATCGTAACGCTGGCAGCGCAAGTGTCAAAGCAAATAAACCACACACGATTTAGCGCCATCAAACTGAACGACAGATCAAAATGCAAATCCCCAATACGTTACAGGGACACGTGCTAACAATAAAATTCAAACGTCCACTATCTCTCGCCGACACTAATATTTTGATCCAGCACTCTCTCAAAATACCGTGCATCCGGGCAGAAATTTATTACCACAGGGTATAAAAATGTCATCGTTGGCAACACCGCGGGCGGGAATGTGGTGCGCCTGAGCATAATCAAAGCGCTCTTGTCAAATTATGAATGTATCCCGATATTTGTGAAGGAGTTGTGTGACGCGTGACATGTAACGCATCCGCCGCGCGCGCATGTTATTGCCGCAAATTGATGTCGACGCGACTACGCGCTGATGCGCCGTTTATTTCGGTTGTATGCGTTTTGTTCGCGCTTCCGTCTTTATAAATTCTGATTGATTCAAATTGACTTTCTATTCTTCGAGCATTGATGGTTATCGCCTCACATTAATGATCGATTACTAGAAGTACAACGGTCATATTTAAACCAACTTTATTCATGTCAAGATGGAGGCTGACGTCGTTGCAGATGTCATATATAAGCATTTGGTAAATTCAAAAATTACTTACTTGCTCGAAAATCTGCTCTTGCATTTGCCGCACTCCCACTCTTCAATCCTCTCCACAATAGCTGGTAACTTCGGTATCTTGGCTACCTCAGTGCTGTGCTCGTTTCTAGAATGATTTGCCAGACTTGTCTGCCGGGTAAAGTTGGCACCACAGGTCGAACAAATGAACGGCCTTTCGAAGGTATGTTGTCTCAAATGCTGGCGCAAAGAAGCCTTCTTGAAACTCTTGGGACAAAGAGGGCAAGGATACTTTTGAACTACTTTCTCCGTGTCTCCAACTTTGAGGAGCTCCTTTTTAGGTGTCGTATGCAAGACTTCGTGGAAGAAGCACTCGGCTTGAGAGTCGGTGGTGAAGAGGCACTGGCTGCAGTTCCAGAAAATGGATGAGCTGATCTGAGAGCTTTGGGAAAGTTGGCAGGCATTGTCTCTGACGTGGCGAGTCACTTCTTGAGATAGGATGAAGGACATCCCGCATTTGGGACACCTGAAACCAACATAGAAATATCTGTAAAAAAGCGATAAATATAGGTTTTTACATAAGGATAGAGTAACTTACTTCTTTCGTATATTAGGATGCACTCTTCGAATATGATCCTTCAAAACTAAAACATTTCTCAAGATAACATTGTCAGTGCAGTAAGGACATTTCTTGCTCATGTCTTTTGTTGGCACACCTTGTTCCCTTAAGTTCTCCTTCCTTCTGATCCTATGCTCTGAAGTTTGCCGATGATGCTTAGCTTCCTCCGAAGAATTGAAGTTCATGCTACATACTAGGCAAAGATAAGCTCTCTGTTTGTGCTTGGATTTCAAATGAGCAGCAAGAGTCAGGGAAGACTTAAACTTGGCTTTACAATGCTGACATTTGTGGAGCTCTTGATAATTGTCAGTAGCTGTAACAGCCAATGGGTGGCCAGTCTGCTGACAATGTCGTTTCATCTCAATATTGTATTTGAATTCTTTGCAGCAAGCATCACATTTTAAAACAGTTTTCTTCCTTATTATGATCGGCATGGATCTGTTGATAACTGCAACGACTTCACTATGGTCCGAACTGGACAAATGTTCCAGCATCTCTTGAGAAGATTCGGTATCAAATTTACAAAAGGAACACCATAGCCTGCCTTCGATGGCGGAGAGTTTCTGATTATGTTCTTCAGAATACCAGTGATGCATGAATGTAGAAAGCCAGTTTGTGTAGAACTTGCAAGGACTGCATTGGAAAGGCGATTGGTGAACTATAGCGTCCATGTTGTCTAAAATAAGTTGTTGATACAGAGTTGTGTTCGTATCCGTGGCTTTTCTGAAGTGGTAGTGGGATATTAAATGCTTCCCCATCAAATGCTGTCTTACTCTTGACTTGCAACCAGAGCAGTGCACAAAGTTAGGCTTTCTCTTCCTCTTTTTCTTTTCTATTTTAATATTCAATTTACCCTCGATTTTTTCCTGTTTCTTTCTTTCCATCTGTGAGTAAATATCATCGTTCACAAATCTTGACGGTCTTGCCAAACGTTTGTCCATTACGTTCTTCATTGTTTCCAAGTGGCCCGAAAATTCCAACTCGTGTTCAGGAAGAACCTTCTTTAAATGCAAGCTGGACCGAAGATGTTTGTCATAAATGGCCCTTGAATTAAGTCTTCTATTACAGGGACCGCACCAATACTGTACAGATCCCTTCGTCTGTATAGTTGTTTGCATTATTTGGGTCTTTTCATTAGCACCCGGTACCCATTTACCCTTAGTATGTCCTGGTGGAGGTGCATCATAATCTTCATCACGTTCATTGTTATCAGGCATGATAGGTTTCCACTTCCCTCCTGTGTGTTCCTGCTCTTCCCGCATATCCCAGTCCTCGTGTTCGGGAGAAGCTGGTCTCCATTTACCTCCAGTGTAGTTTGGAGGAGGTTTCCACTTACTGCCACTAGGGTGCTCTTCCTCATCATCGTCTTCTGATTCCTCAGATTCATCACTATCTTCATCGCCTTTGTAATCATAATTAATACTGTACGATGAAGTCGGAATATCTTTCTTCACAGCCCCGCTGATGCTGGCGACTGCATTAATTAACTTTGTTTGATTGTCCTCATTACTTCCGATTCTTAGACTGTGTCCTCCGATCCAGTCTTCACCTCTGAGATTGGTTTCTAAAGGGCTCATGCGTGGGAGCTCTCTAGAAGTAGATGGAACAACTAAAGAGCTCTTCCTTTCTAAATTAGCTTTGCTTATAGGAATGGGTGGAGTAAGTCTGGACAGAGATGTTTTCTTAACACTGCTTTGTAGCTCCAAAGACTGGAAGAACACATCAGCTCCAAGGTTGTAAGATGGTTCTAGAGGATCTATAGCCGGTAGCTCTGGCTTTGGGTGTTCAGGTTTTAGTTTCCCACATCTTTGTTTCCTGTGCTTCACGTAATTGTCCAAGCCGACGATGGTGGTGTTACATTTGATGCAGAGGTGACTGTCGTCGTCATCGTCTTCCCGTGGTGACAACATCTGAAACGAACAATACTCATGAATACTTTAGTAATTATTACAAACCTGCATTCCTGCAAAACGAACAAATTAAGCCAAATAATTAAACCTAGAAACAACAGAACAATAAAACATATCCATAAAACAAGAACCTTCATTACAAAACTTAACAAAATGAATACAATTCAAACTACTAAACTAATAATTGGAAGATGGCAACCTAGTTTAAAGTGTTATGGCGACGTCGGAGCAGATCGCGTGGCGGGGAGACATTAATGATGACGTAACACGTCACGATGAACCAATAAATAAGCCTGCGATGCGAATTAACCGTAAATAGTTGTTCTGATCTATAATGTATGCAACGAAGCAGTAATAAGTAGCTAAGTTTACGCCGCATAGCACCCGATTGAGTTGTGGAAGTATGCCTATTGTTTTTGCTTTAGCTCATAAATTCAATGATTGTGCATGATCGAACTTGCTAGGGGAATGGTGCAAAAATTGTGTGTCGGTTTTATTGTGCATTTGTGTTAGTAGTGCCTTGACGGAATATCGCCTCACTTAGACAATGTTTAGAGGTTCTATTTATTATTTTATGTCTTCTCAGCTGGTCTTCTTTTCAATAAAATTGTTTTCCAGCCTTACAACACATCAATTGCATCAAGACCAAGTCTTACCAAAGTTGAGAAATCTAGCGCAAATCTTAGAACAAATTGGAATTAAACTTTCTATATTCCTTTTATGGTGTAACAAGCTGAGCATAGAAGGCAATGAAAAGTATTTTTCAGTGGAGGCGTCATGGCGTCGAGGACTGTCGAGGTGTGAATCAAGCCATCATTAATAATTCTGCCGCACCTGTCCTGTCACATACAATGTTGATTTACCACAGTTTCTCTCTGAAATACCAGGGCTTTTTTTATTAATTTGTATTTTTTTTATGATTTTTGCCTTTTGGATGATTGTTTGGATAATAGTTTTTGTTTCAGGTAGCCTGTTTAGTCGTCTTGTTACTCTAGATAAAAAAGTCCGAAAAAAAGTCTTGGGTGCTGGGGTTCAAATTATGCATATAAGTTCCGAGCCTACAGGAATACGTTTTAAGCTAATATCTATAAAGTGCATCATACATTGGTAGTTCATCTGAAACAACGTCATCTTTTTCTACCGGTCAAACCTAAATCCTCCCCATTTTCTTTAACTTCATCATCAGCCTTTTTATCGACAGTGGGTCGATGGTGATGGTGGTGGCTTGGCATAGATAAGCCTCCTCTCACACAAAGAAAGATTGGCCGTTAATCACCACGCTTGCTCAATGCGGTTTAGTGATTGCCCATAAGGCTCTAGACTCCACAACAACTGTCAGGGCCAGTAACCAGAATGACGTTTCAAACAGAAATATAGTGGTATTCCATTCGACTACTGTTGGTTGGGGCTCCGAGTGACACGCGTCAATCGGCCGCGCGCCGCCTGACACCATTGTGGCTGACAAACAGCTGACACGTGACGGCTGACAAATGGCCCCGCTGTCAGCCATGTCGTTAACGTCACTGCAGTCATTACACTGTTCGGGGAACTTTTTAATTATTGAAGTCGCTCAACGGATTTGTTTATTGATTTGTTCGATTTTTGAAATAGTGTGTGATTTGATGGGCTGTGGTAATGGGCGGGTTAAGTAAATTGGTGCAGTTAATCTAGGAATTTAGAGACAAAGCTAATAGACAAGATGGGACACGGACAATATTTTATAAAGCCATTGAGAATGTAGCCAACCAAATGGCCTATTAGGATTCTATCAATATTTTTTAAAGATATCTTACTAATAATTAAAAGTTTATGCGACAATACCACTAAAAGAACATACCAATTAAAAAACATTATTACATCGTATCCAGCTACTAAACATAACCAAAATATAACTAGCCGACAATCTGACAAAACATTTCACTCAACGTCGCAAAAACATAAACTCATCCGGACGGTAACAGAGTGGACAAACCATAACGCAGTGGACTGTGTCACTTACAAAGGATCGCCGTACGAGCTAGTCACTGGTGACAGATAACTGGCGAGCGGACAGTCTAGCGACTAAACGGTCCTTCACGACTGCCACTATTTGGGAACTGTGACTAACCACGGTTTTTGAGGTGTTCCTATTTCAAATTCTGGCTTTTGCCTTTTTTTGAATGTCGAAGAAGTTCGAGTTGTCGTTCATATTGGTTGTCGTGTTTGTTGTGGTAACCACAATTCATCTTTACTGAAAGAATGTCAAAAACTTTTAGTAAGTAACTGTTTCATTTAAGTTCTCTATTATGTCAAATGGCAATATTAACTGAAAGTCGTATTCTACATTCATCACATTCAAAAAAAATCACCAAACAGGATTGATTGATCTCTCTGGACTCAAGAATCAATTGGCACTGCCAATCACAAATAGGCGCATAAATAAAAGTGCTCAGTATTCCATATTCAAAGATTCCCTCGTATTTTTGGCGGCGCGCGCCACCCATCACTCTGGGCACACATCTGTCAAGTGTCAAAACGTCGTGTGTATGGAGTGGCGTGTAGGTGTGTGGGTGAGGTGCGCTAGTGTGCGGACGTCCGTCAGTCACGCGTCCGCGGAGGCGTGGACCTAGCCCGGGTGGGTTCCACTTGGGACTCATGGTTGGGATGCTGTTTTAAGAGCCAAATATGGCAAAGTGACCATTCTTAAACAAAAATAGAGCTGCCTCAGTTGTATCTACTACTACTAAGCTTAAAAAAAAATAGTTCAGTGAATTGATAGCTATCAAGACATAAGAAAGAAGATAGGTCATTCCAAACCAATCGAAACCTTGTTTTGTATGTTATTTTTGTCAGTCTTAAAGTGAAGCTGGTTTCTACTCGTGTGCCTGCGTCTATTTTAAGTGTCATCGTGATCTTTAAGAATGCCCGACACTTGCAGGATTACTAGAGGATCAGTGCTTCATCACAGGCAGAACCATCACTCCTTATGCAGACCTATGGGTACCCAGGTCTGCATAAGAGAACCAATATGCATGCATGTCAACTGTAAACTTAGCGAAATTACGGTTCGAAGATACTTCGAGGGTCAAGCCATAGGTGATGGGTTAGTGTAAGTATTCAAATAAAGCCTGATGCTGAAGCAACGAAATGATATATGCTAAAGTAACCCAATCACACATTAAAACTCTTCGAACAAAATCGGTTTTGAGCAAAAGGAGGAACTTTGAAACCGTGCCAGGTCTAGCTAGTACCCCAACAACCTAATTCCCTCAATCACAAATCAGCATACAAATGAAGAAATTAAAGGCGGTCGCAAGCGGAACGCATCCGCGACGTCGTCAAAGGCTGTCGCCCGAATAACGACGTCGCCATCGATCGAGGTGCGCCCGCACCCCTCCCCCCGCCACCCTCCAGCCCGCTGCACCCCCCCGCAGCCACCTTACACGTGCAATACAAACGATACGGTTTTTCAACACCTTTTGAATTTGGGACTAATTGTGACATGACGTCACCGGTTAGGGAACGCGCTGCCATTGTTTTGAATTTGGAGCTAATTGTGATGTCATGTCGCTGGCTGGAATTCCACGCGATTTTTATTGTTATCTATTAGATTTGAATTTCGAATGTTTTTCATGTCAAGTATGTGTCAAGTTTGAATGCAGAATCAATGTTTGGACGACATGACCTCTGTGAGCCCTCGTGGTATTCGCCAAAGGTGTTTTCCCTTATCTTTGTCTTATCTCGTTCAATGTGCCATATAACCATGAGCTTTGCCAGAAAGTTTGTGATTATGTCCGGGTCAATGAACAGCTGACCATTCATAGCATAA
The DNA here is from genome assembly GCA_022398575.1 of Heliothis subflexa. Taxonomy (NCBI): domain Eukaryota; kingdom Metazoa; phylum Arthropoda; class Insecta; order Lepidoptera; family Noctuidae; genus Heliothis; species Heliothis subflexa. Next base: position 4,865 of record JAKRBP010000787.1, on the reverse strand, counting down.
TCAAACTTGATTCTTAGGAGCCCAAAGACAGGTGCAACATAATATGCACTAGCTAATTATACTAATTAATAGGTATTACCTGCCAATAGTAGATAAGGAATAGTTTCCTTTTGGAAGGTGCGTCAGAGAAGATAAGTGCATTGCAAAATCTGCTTCGATACTTACTAACAAGCATTGGGTATTTTGGGCAGTCAACCCTTACAGCATATTTTAATACAAGAATCGGCCATACCGATACAAGAAAGTTGTTAATATTGTAATTAATTTCCATTTCCTATCCAAGTAAATAAGCTGCTTTAGATATTTAATAGACCTAGTAGTAACAGTTCGCCTGATCAAGCCCAATGAATCAAGCAACAATGCGATTTAATTAGCTCCCATAGATTACACTTCAATATTTGTACAAAGATACACCGACAAACAAATTTAAATCCTGCATTACGATCACAAAAACTACCTAGGTTGGGAGGGAATCAATTATAATTCCCATTAGAGGGGGGCGGGCCCTTTGATTTATGCGGGTAGTTTGAAAAAATTACGTTCGCTCGCAAGTGCACCTTGTATTGAAGGTTCGCTGATAATTGCTTATTATAATTTTAGTTTCCGCAGTGGTCGGACGTGTAGCTAATAAGGGTAAGCATGTGGTAAGGTAAAGCAGTAAAAACGCAATGTTAGAACAGATAATAAAATAAGTGCAATTAATGCGTTCTAAGGTATATATTCTGGTAAGAGAGCTATATTATAAACGTGAAAGTTTGGATATGTGGATGTATGTTACAGTCCAGTTCCATGCAAAAACTGTAGAACGGATTTTGATGAAATTTTACAGAAATATACCGTAAGCATTAGAATAGTATACACGCTTGATTACGTCTAGTACAATAATAATAGAACGCTGATGCTTTTTTCATCATCATGTAAAGCAAATGTTGATGATTCAACAACAACATTTAACTGACTTCCGAAAAAAGAGAAGGTTGTCCATTGGATGTTTATATTTTATTTGTTTTTCTTGCAAATCTCTTATTTACCGTCTATAATTTTAAGCTGAAGTAAACATATCTTTGTGAATAAGACCAAGCTATCATAGTAGTAGAGTTAGCTTCCACGAAATGCTGTTCAACCGTCCCTAGGATTTGGAACAGTAGTGCAGCGGGACTACACGGTAAACTGGGTCAAGGTACGCAGAGCTGTTATGGACTCTTTGACTATAATGTGACTATGTGACGCTCCGTGTGAGAAGCTGAGAGCTTCTTGCCACAAAATAAATACTTAGTGTTAGTTGAAGCTGAGAAATTATTGTTTCAGAAGGTGTTTTGTTGTGTATAAGGTACACATATAGGAAATACACAAGTATTGTAACCATAGCTTTGCAAAGATATTTTCTATTAAATTCCTATTACTTAAACTCTAATCGCCTCTTATGAAGCGCAAGGGTGACCTCAATTTCAACAATGATTTCGGACAAATACATTTTGATTTTTATAAATCACAAAAAATTCAGGCAGGTACAAATTCATAAAGACTTTTAGATAAGGATTGGAAATTAACAATCTAAGTTCATAATTTCTTCAAAAAAATGCAGCTCAAAAAGAAAACTTAGGTATAACGAGCCAAGGAGTCGTTTTAAAATAAATACTAAATGCATAGCGGGCAGTAAATCCGGGTGCTGAGACGTCTCGCAAGTAGGTAAAGGCACTTGTTGCTAACTCTTTGACTAATGTTCCTATATGTAGATGGATGGCGATGCGTCGGGGAACGAGAGCAGTTGCATTTTCACTTCATGCAAGCGGGTTTAGTGGAAAAAAGGGAAATATGATAGTGGTATTGTTCTTGACGATTTTGAAATACTTGGGCAAATAAAAATTATGAACTAGTTAATGTTGGAATCATTTTGCAGGTTTAGAAATAACCGATGTTGTATTAGATGAAAGCAAACTAAAAGCACTTACCTATAGGTTTTAAAAGGGTTCACATTCTTACAAAGACAAATTCGCTCAAATTGAGATTGTAGACATACTGGGAAGATGCTTCTTAAAATCAATCACAATATCAGAAAATTACTACAAAATAACATGTAACAAAAACTCAACACCTATCAACGAAAATATAAAATCACACGGGGACCAACTTGTATACTTAATCAATTAAAATACAAGCAAATTTCCGAACTAATCAATCTTGTCGGTAAGTTGGCCACACGTCGGCCTCCGGCTGGACAATGTATGCCTCCCGTGGGATTGATAGATTCATTAGTACCAATCTAACGATGACACACGTGTTTTTAACTGGACTGAGGTGAGGGATAAGATTGATTATGATTTTGGGTCCTTAGAGTTTGGAAGTCTTGTAGGCATGAGGTAAAGGGTCATTTTTGATAGTCAGCTTCGAACACTACTGATCTGCATCACAAGTTTTGTAGGTGGTCATACCTACGCCTTATAATCGGTACCCAAGAGCAGATTAATATCATCCTGTTGACTTCAACGCTATCTTTCCGAGATATAATAAGACCAGTATGTTATCGGATTACAATATCGAATTGCAGTAATGTGAGATAAGATAAAGTGGATAATCTTCTTTCATTAGTTTGTTGGCAGCGATTTTTTGCGGATTCAAAGCGGATTGACCGGTAAATTGATTTCGCAAATGTTACCTGTCACGCCAATTGATAAATGCTGAGTGAAGTTTTTTGTAGGCCTCTAATTGCAAGGTTCAGTTTCCATAAAATCGTTCGGCTCAATAACATAGCTATCATCAAACAGACTTGCAATCTTTTTGCTATAAATTATGACCTAGAATTAGTCTTGAGCTAGACGTTGTGCGCAGAACTGGCAAATCGACGTAATATTTCAACGCCGGCGCAGCTCCTATATACCACATACACAATAGGTTCAGAGGTGCCTATCCGTCATTGGTTTACCATACAGCAGTCATTAGTCTACGTCACAGTCGTACTTCGAAAACGGAACGTCCGCGCATGGAGTCATTACGCGGGCCAATCAGCGCTCGGCGCGCGCGCACCCCGCCGCGTTCTTTATAACACTCGTGCGCAGGAATATATCACGCGTCAAGACTCAAAAGGGTTTTTTACAAACGTATCTCGTATTCGTCATCGTTATAGTCCCGTCGGAGGCTGGCTCGCGTGGCGTCCAATAAATAATAACATGTGAAAAGGATTTATTTATTAAAGCTTCGTGTCAGTAGGATAGCTCCTTTTTTTAAGCCTCACTTCGATTCTTGACACGGATTTGTGGAAATGTATGCGTTCGTTTATTCTTGACTTGACCTACAGTTAGGTTTTGTTTATTTTAGACGTTATCGTGTTGTGTTAAGCGCGTGTTTTGCGAGGCAGATGTTGTGTTTTTCTGTTTGCGCGTGTAAGGATTCATAATAATAATATTATTCATGTAGGAGTAATAAAGAGATGACAATATATAGATACGCGGTGCGTATAAGTTGGTAGTGAATAAATTATTGCTTTGAGTATGAGATTATCAAGGGACTGTTGGTTGCGAAACACAAAGATTGAATTACAGTCGCACACGACATCAATATCTGTGTAGATGTATGAATTAAAATGCCAAATAAACGAATGAATTATGATACGCATTCACTGAAGGGAATTAATACTCAATATCGTGGACACGCGATACGCCGGTGCTATTAGCGTAGCTGTAATTGTAAGCCTCTTAGTTCCTCTAGCCAGATCAGGTAAAATACGTTTTATCAACCTTTGATCTACACTGTATATTTTGGATTAAGTAACTTCACAAAATAAGAGCCCTAATCAATATATGCTTTTACAAAATATCTATCTGCTTTAACAGATTGAACGTCCATAAAACGCCAGTCACAAAAACTAAAGCCACCGTCCACGTAATTGAGCCATCAGCACACAAAACAGCGATCACCCACCGTTTAAAAGCAACAAAAACAAACATAAGTAGAAGTTTTACACGTAATCAAACAATGTCTATTGTTATTGAGTCCGTAGCCGTGAGCGATGGCAATTGAAAGTGCACCGCTTCGAATAAATGGAATAAATCATGGTACCACAATAAACTCGACGATTTCAATTAAACATAAATCTCCTGTGACGGTCGGCTAATGGACTTGATACGTCTATGAGTTTCTTATATTTGGATTTACAGTCTTTTATAACTAATAAAATTGGAATAAAAAATTTATTCGAAAAATGCACGTTTTGTTTTTTTTTTCAATGTTTGTTGTCACCCTACTTCTGAGGTCAGAAGTCTTGAAGTTGTTAAAGTAAATGTTATTACAGAAGTTCGATGGGACAGAAGTGGAGTAAATGCAATAAGTATGCCTTATATTTTCAAATACAAAATGTAGAAGAACTTAAACAATAAGTTATTACACGTGACTTTATGGCAGCTAGCTACGTAAATAAATTTATTTATTAGGAAATACGCGCTAAAAACTATAATTAGCTATAAAATATTAGTAAAAACAACGAAATAATAACAAAGGAATCATTATAAAACGCAAAAAGTGTTCTTAGCAGAGCGTGGTTTCGATCCACGGACCTCTGGGTTA
>JAKRBP010000780.1:25111-35897 GCA_022398575.1 Heliothis subflexa | reverse complement strand
CGCCAACTTAACTGAAGTGAGGTAATAAAGCTAGCACTCGTTATTTATATATATCTTATAAGTTATTGAGCCGGCATCGAACCTTCACCTTAAAGAAACCGGGCCAGTTGACAGCGCAGGCGCAGCGGTGCACACTACACTTGTTTTGTGCAATCAATGGCGCGCGCGGATACATTGTCGCCGACGATACGACAGAATGACGGATTGGGAACTACGATGGCATTTGAGAGCGAAAAACTATAATAGAAAACCAAGTGGACCGGAAATTATATCTACATAGAAAGCAACTTTTTAAAGCATGTTTAGTAATGTGCTGAAATTGCGATTCACGTTTGGAAGTCGTCTCAGGAAGGACTGAGTGTACTTTTAAATACTCGTACGTGAAATAAAAGTTTCAATCAAATAACAATTTAATGGGAACATCACGCGGGATTTCTCCACTGATTGATAGGTCATGAAACAAATGGCTTCATAATTGAAAACGGACGACATCGTAACCTCTTTTTTTTGCAAAATAATAAAACTCGGATGTGAAAGTGGGAACGCGCTAAAATATTTCGCACGAACCAATTGTGAGTCAGTGTTACCTAACGTAGTTTTTACACTTAACTGCCTTATTATGAATACTAAACTCGCTTTTTTGAGATTTATCAATTATTATTATTCCGGGAACAATAAACATTAATTGACGCATACTGTAGTAGAGGGAGCGGAAACTACAAATGTACGGTTTGGGAAAACCTAAGTTTTGATGTTTACTCTAAGCAAATAGATTCGTAATATTAATAACATAATAATTTTACAAATAAACCAGCCAATCTTGGGCTGGAAAAAATAAAAACAATTGCCATGTCTGAAACCGTATAACTAATGAATGAAGCAAATGGTACACTCAAACTCATCATACCATAATTCAACAAATCTTCCACATTTTTTGTAACGTCAGACCTTATCAAACTTAATTAAGATAAATTAGTTATAAATAATAGAAAAAGAGACGAGAAGAGCAAGGGTGAAGACAAACAATGTATTAACATCATGAGAGCGTCGCGTGCAGTAACGCCCCTTAATTTATCAAATACTGTAGAAACTACGTCACGCCCAATGTTAATGTAATTACAATATTCTGATAAACAATTAGTATCGGAGTCGAATGCTCCACTGCGTACAATTGATACGTCAAAATCATAATGAATTATAGTTATCATAATTAACTTGTAATTCATTATCATTTGCAGGAACCGCATTAAAGTAAAATTAGTTTTATTTATCAATTACTTCGTCGTTTCAGTTACTTTCTTGTGTAATGTTGTTTATTTTGTTAAATGGCTTACAAATGTCAGCTTACTTAGCAACAATGGTTAACATTCTTTGATTACAGGTACAGGTAACTTAATATGCAATAATATCCATATAATTGTAAGTAACGTGAGTAGGTATAGGTAATAACAAAGTATTGTACGCAGAACCGATTATAAAAGATACGGATAAAGATAGAGATACTAATAAGAATTACATATTTAAAACTACTTGGAATGCATGCATCTTATGAAGATATTATAAAAGCAATTTCTGAAGCAGCCCGCTGACAGTGAAATCTATTTCAAATGATTTATTGGTTTAAAATGAAATATGGTGAGTTGTGATACTAACCAGACTCAGGGGCGGTGAAAACAAACACTTCTAACACCCGGTGTGTGGGTTAAACTAATAACGTAAACTTCACTAATTGAGTGATGTAAAAATTGGAAATGATTGGAGAATGTGAATTAGTTAAATATAGTTATAGTACAATTTCTTCTCATAAATAAAGACGTAGAAAATCAACTGTGAGCGTTTAGTTTTCCTGTGGCTACGAACCTATCTAATCTGCATACGTAATCGTTGTACGTGTTTGAAAGAATACATTTTCGCATTCGTGTAATGATGTTATATTTACAAGTATTTAAAGCTGTTTTACTGATTCTAATACAGAAACAAGATCCTGATCACCACGTATTGTTTCTGTCAGTTTACCTTAAACACGTGTGAACACAATAAAATGATGAAGGATAATATCTGTCATTTTCCACTACATCCTCCCACCTACTTGGAAATAGTCTTTACGTGTTCTTAGTTAGAATTAACCTATCATACTATACTATTAAACCATCATACTTATTAAAAACTAGGACCTTGTTCTTCGTATACTGAACCACACAAGTGACAAAATTAGCAACTTGATTAGTACATTCTTGAAAATAAGCGGGTCACACAAAACGTGATGTACAAGACCGATCATCAACGAATGAAAAAAATACGCATTCAATCATAAGGTACTGATTGTATTTACTGGTAGTTTTTTTATCTTAAAAAAGGTTATTTTAATGTTGGGCTTAGTTGAGTACCCTGTGGCACTCCATCTTTAGTGTAACATGTTATAAAAGCAAATAACGGCCTCGTCCTTTTATTTAAAGTCACCCATGAGCTTATTTCGCATTCTTACTCTCTTATCTTACATCTGAGTACGCGTTGCAAGTATTTTTTCTAATTTGTATGCATCAACAGTGTCGGTTGCATCTGCAAATTCGGTGTCAACGAAACTTGATTTCCGTGACCCAAATATAAAGAGGAAAGTCCTTGCGGGGTGAAACTGGGAGGTCAGAGTAATAATTATGAGGTTATCGCCGTCTTCATCAAATCCAAGATGTTGATGGTACAGGAAAATCTGGAAATCGTGTATACCGGCTTTTTTAAAGTCGAGCAAGGTCTTTATTTGGCAAAATTTACCTCAGTGCAGGAGTCTTTTATGAGTTTTGAATTGTTGGGTTCCTAGTATTAAATTTGGGTATTTACCCGTTAAACAAATCATAACAGTACCAAGAACAGGTTTATAAGACCATCAAGATGTTAATGGCCACTCATAAAAGATTACCATTGGCAAAATAACCAATATGCAATAACATTGATCAAATAACAACAAGATTAGTACAAAATCTAAAGATCCTTTTTTGCCTTAGCAAGAATCGACAGAAATCAGTCATTGAGCAAAGGTCACGTTAATCGCAACTGACAAAAAACTGATGTAACGAATTTCGTATCTTGACAATGGCTCAGTAAGACTGAAAATACGAGAATCTGTTTTAGCAAAAAGATGATGCCTAGTAATATTGAAAAATACTGGAAAAATAACTTTGGTTGACGTTACTGGAACACTGTCGGTAAATGAAAGTTTTAGATCATGATCAGACTGATGAGAAGGTGTTTAAGGATATACATACCGCACCAGAAGATGCCTTGAGAAGGCCGGTAAACAAAGTAAATTTCTTTAAGATTAGACTTTCATAGAACTAACAGTTCACTGTAGATGTCTTTAAGACAATCGTGACGATAATAGTTTATGTTCCTAAACAATGTTTAGTAAATCAAATGTAATAACTAGCAACAAAGGAATTAGTCTTTTACACACATTTACTTATACACTTTTAAATGATTACACTTAAATAAATACCAATATTGTCTATTATACGATACAGAAACTAACTATATAAAGCAACAACCAAATTATCTTCAGTTGTTACGATTTTGCGATATTACATAATGATATTGCTTTCTTTATAATTTTACAATCAGCAACAATAAACTTTCTTGAATAGTCACAACATAGGTATATGAATTATCTTAATCGAGTTTTATCAGGTTTTTGCTTATCAGCTGTAAAGCAAATTATTCCAAAATTACCAGTACTATTGAACCCAAGTCTAGAGTCTTTATTTTCGTTGCAGTTCTTATAACTAGAAAATGTTCTAACATTTCTTGTTTGCCCTTGACCAGTAACGCTGCGATTGGAATAATTAATTGCTATAAAAAGCAAAAAGTCAATGCAATTACACAGAAATGTTATAAGTTAAACAATGGATTAAACAATTTAAATGGAAGTTCAAAATTTTAAGAGAATGTAACAAACTAGCTACAAGAAAACACACACACGGACGCCTAATTACTTTGAAAAATTCCAATATTATTGGCACTAGAATAGACACAATCCATAGTGACACTAAGAAATCGATAGGTTCTTCAGCTGGCATTTTACAAATCGATGTTGTATCACATAAACAATAAATATCCTAAGAACTGTATTGTGCATTCAAATCAAAGGTTAAAACAACAATAGCCAATAAAATCTGAACAACAAAATACATGTATTAGAAAGTTGAAACACATAAGAAAATTACACACGATATTATTCAATCACATTATGTTAATGATTACAATTTAGACAGAGTAGTAATTAAAGCCGCCAAATGTACTGTTATCGTGTCTATCAGCTGTGATACGTATTATGTCAAACTTGTTTACAAATGGTACTGAGGTTAAGTGACTCGCGCCGGTCGGCTGTATAAAAAGTTGTGGTCATTGAACAACGAATGTATATTTACTTCAGTGTAATGGGTGGTTCTAAAAAAATTTCATGTTTACTGGCGTAGAAGGAATTAATGAAATGTTTAGTAAGCGTTGCTCTATCTTTATACTCCTCTTCTTCTTATTTCTACCCTGTTCCCGATTTATTTGGTGTCGGCATAATACGATTACAGCCGTCATACTAATACTCTCCCCTGTTATTAGTGTCCTGTCCGTGTGTCAACCATCCATATTCATACTTTGCACACTCATTGAAGAAAGTGTTTTATCCCTACATATGCCAAAACCATCGTCTATACTCTAACCTAAAAAAATGGGTACGCTACCACCAAAGCCTTTTCTTACATCAATAACAGCATCTAATTCGCATGTTACAGAATCGTCAGCTAAAAATCAATCCTGCTTGGTTGCACCTGTTTCATTCTGTGACATGTGACAGATAATAACGGTTGCCTGTCAACTAACTCCGTTAGAGCTTCAGGTTGCTTTTTATTATAATCCTGTTTAGCATAACCAATGGGGATTAAGTAGTAGTTATAAGGATTATTCATGTTGAAATCGTTTTCTGGAACCTAGTCATCTTAGTTCCCTCAAAGGTTTTGTTGCACTCCCCCTAACAAGTAACGCCAGGTTGTAATGTCGAAACAGGCGAAATACTGTCATGTCTTTCATTAACGCTTTTGTCCACTTTACCAGACACCATTTTCTTACATAAAAGCCTTACCAATTTTTAATGTCACTTTCCCCATACCACGCAACACTCCCATGCTACACAATGAACACATAATCAAAATCAACCTACCTTCATTCTCAACACATACAATTTGTTACCAATCAAAGATTGCAACTCTGTATAAAGTTATTGACTTTTCCGCAACACGGCACCAACATGGTGGCGCAGGTATTTGGCGAAAGCGCCCACAAGGACATGCGTAGTCGTACGCGCAGCCAGGGTGAACTGTGTCATTGACATCCGAGCAGAATTTTAATATTGAAATGGGCCTTTCGACGGATTTAAAGATTAAGTTCGATGTTGAAAATATTATTTTGGTAATTTTGATGTGAATTTTATTCAACCTAACATTTATATTGATCAACTCGGCTACTTTTATTAATTTCCCTCAAGTCTAACAAACGCTTCTTTTGTACCGGGATCAAAAACTATAACTCTCAGCGTAGGAGTTGACAGTTCAGCAGCTAACCAATCGAGTGCCATTGCTAGTTTTACGTAGAAACGACAAAACAAGAACGACTTATATCCCCAACTACGGTAAATTAGCAGGACGCATAAATCTTCTTCAGAGCTCCCGGTTGCAAAACGTGAGTGCTAAGGAGTAGAACTGGCAACTCATACGCATGATTGAAATTAGACGTTCATATATTGACAGACGGGTTAATAACCTGCTATACGTTTTTATCGAGATAAAAAATCGATATCTTAATGCAAATTGTTTGCAGTACTTCGCAATTGATTAAGACTTAGCTTGTGATGGCCGACATCAATGTGCATAAAAAGATAATGGGATAGATACTAAGGATGACAGCAAATCGTTGGCCATAAAGTGTTGTAAAATATTAAATAAACAATCTTAGAGATTTATACATTGTTGTCAAAGGGGACAATAATTGATCCTGTAACGAGGTGACAAATAAAAATCCAGAGAAATCAATAACAGACGCAGATGTGTTAACGAGACGTACTCTACTTAATTGAGAGATAGTTGAATCAGTCCTCGATCAAAACGCGTCCACTTCCATTGAAATATCGAGTATAAAGCGGATGGCTATCAAAACCGGTATCTGTCATTGTTTCATATATAACAGTATCTACTAAAATGACATCTGTAACGTTTCAGGATTCGAATTTGTTATTTTTTATATTATCTTCAGCAGGATGTGTATTGATAAGAGTGGAGAGGTTACTCGAAACTCAGCTGCTGGATCAAACCAGATTTCATCATCGGTCAACGCTGCCTTTGTAATGCTTTTAGCAAAGAATGAAACATATATACTAAAATTTTGTCATAACCAAAAATAAATATTGCATTCTATTTGTATTGCACAAACTTAATTAAATATTAACATATATTAAATATTGCAGGCGGTTCAGGGGAAATCCAAACCACTCGCTTAACTATGCATATAAATATTACGTGCAAAGTTTTCCTTCCCAAAATGCATAGAGGAAATTAGCCATACCTCATGCGGATTATGTTTGAGAGCAGCCAGACGCCAGACAAAACACAATTAATAATAATTTACCTTAGTATATCAAGACTAAATCAACTGTCTATCAAGTATTTATTTAGCTCAACACGTTTTCCTCATAAGTTCTGCAAATTATTTCCATATGTGAAATGACCTACATTAAGGACAGACCCTGGATAATACAAACCAATCGCTTAGTAAAAGAAACTGCATAGTGGAGCTCTTGCCACTGTATGTATATTTGACGTTTTCCTTATATAGGGAGTTAAATTCAGCTGTAGGTGCAATAATTTGTCCGTTGTTAAAATCCGGTGCATGTAGAGTTAGGTATCCTTTCACATTTTAAGGTCCAGCGACAAATATTTCACTTTTCATGTCCGTCTGTAGGTCATAACGAGATCGTGAGAAAGATCTGGTTACTTGAATGTGTCGGCGGTTTTGATATTCCAAAAAACTGGTTTTAATTCAATTATTTGAATGTGCTCAGAAAAGTTGAACAGTCAAAATGAAGTAGGCCATTATTTTATTAGGATGTTTAATGGAACCACAAACTCGTATTAATTTATTATTACCCATTAATGGGGAAGTATATAAAATGTTTATTTATAAACTACATAGCGGCAACTCCTATAAAATGCAAAAATCCCTTTTCAGTAGAATCAACGTTTTTGAGTAACGGTTTCCATTACGAATCAACTATTAAAATATAACATGTATGGGAAAATCTATTTGTATTTAATGTTCCTAATTGGAATATTATTAGTTAACTTATTACCTAATTAGTTTATATTCAAACAAATAAGCGGCAGACTTTGATTTGTAATTGTGTGTTAGGGTTGAGGTGAGTAATTCTGTACCTAGCATTTCAAGACATTTATTAATTACCTTTAGTATACTAATGACGAGATGGTCATTCAATAGGCTTCATTCAATAGGATTTTTTAGGAGTTAATCACGGTCTTCCAGAAATAGTTCGCCATTGTTTACATCTTTTTACGTCATTGGTTAAGCCAAGCAGTTGCGCTTACTTGTTGTTTAGTCACTCCTGTAGCATAGCAAAATCTTGCTACTAACGCAAACTGCATCCTCAAGCAAGTCTAGACCTCCTTAGATACAATTTACAACGTTACATTGAACCCAGTCTCATATCCATAGTTTCCTGTGCAAGGGGAATAACGACGCCTGCGCAGATATTGCAAATGATTCACAATATGGCGGCCATTTATCTGCGGCACAAGTCAAACTCAGCGTTTTACGCACTCCAATACATTTTCAAGTGGAGTTAATCAATTTCAGTGCAAATACTGTGGCTAATTTTCAAAAAAAGATTCCATAGCACTTAAAATGTGTTACAAAATGCATGTATTGCAAGAATGTAGTGCAACTGTTGTGTGTACTTTGTAATATTAGTGTAGGTATTAGCTTACTAATCGACACGACAGTTAGTCATACGATATGGAATTAACCGAGCCAACCACTAGCAAATAAAAAAGTGTAAAATTTATTTAACGTCATTCGTTCCATTATAATGAAGGCTGTGTTTTAAGAGCTTCTCTAGAAAACTATAAGGAAACAAATTGAAATTGCGGGTTTTTAAGTCTGAGTAAAAACTTTGCATCCAAAACTAACCTCAAAATGATATAGCGGGTTTATCAGCCATGCTATGTGAACAATACAATTGAGCCTTCAATGATAAGGTCATAGTGGAATATTTTGGTGTATTATTTCTATTCATTGTTACCAGCAAGATTCCAAATAGTAAGATTATACGTTGTGACGATCCTGGAGTGGTAGGTCTTGCTGAAGACATGACAATGTCTTTCATAGCAACTTCAACTTTCATTAACAAAACAATTAACAGTACCACATAACGTATGTTACACATGAAGTATTGCTGTTAGCTATTACCCCACATATTCAAGGTTGATAATATTATCGTGAACTAGCTTTAGCCTGAGGCGTTCGCTGTCGCAGAGTCCTTTCCCAGTCACATCTTATGTAAGGTGAGGTACGGCAAGTAAATAAATAATATTCAACATCTCATGTATCAACTCATGTATTCCTCTGCAAAAAGCAATAACATAAAACACCAATAACTAAGACTAATAATAATTAGTCTAATTATTAAAGTAGAGGACGGAAAAGAGGCATCTCCTAATGACGATGAATAGGTGTTAAGTAGAAAATAAAGTCCAGTTAATTTTATAACTCTGTTTATGACTTCGCGACCCAAAATAGTTGCAATAAATTAGACATTAATTGACAGTTTGCATTGGGTATAGTAGTAGGTCCTTTTGGATTCGCATCTGCGTATACAAGAATGACATAGAGAGAATAATAACAGAACCATCTAAAGCGTCATTTTGTTTCTTGTTTGTTGTTGACCCAAAAATTCTTGAAATAGTCAAATCAAAGTTCCTGTGTCAAATCATTAATAATGCAGTGTGTATGTCAGTTTCAATAGAGACAAATTGCTCTAAAAAGGGCACCTGACTTACGATAAACTTGAGAACAGGTTACCTGCAGATCATAATCAATTGTTTACACTGGCTTACTCTGGGTCAAGGCTACTGGGAGGTCGAACTGAGTAACATTTCTCACTTCTAGCGACAATTTTAAGGGCATCCAATGGATTTTTACTGTCTTCGATAAAAAAAAAAACTTTATGGACAGTAACAATATTAATGAAATATTTTATGTTTCCTTACATTGACGTTTTTTGTGTTGCAAAACCATGACCGCCAATTTTATCTCTTATTTTGATTTGAATGACCGTAAAGGTGAAAAAATAAATGTACCTGTCTAACTTTTAAGTGTTTTCGTTTTATTAATTTTGGAATACCATATTGTATTTACCTCAATAACCATTTTCGAACATATCCTTATTGGAAGTTGTCTTACTTTCCACATCTTTTTTTGAATTGTTACGATATTTTTCCAATTGGGCATCGTAACATTGTGGTTTTGTCATTAGTCCATAATCATACTAAATTAGCAATGAGGTCGTTTACATCTTTATCTGTCAATTGAATTAAACAAAACAGCAAATTTAGAACACGTAGAAGTTTATCTTTACTTGAATTGTGCTACAATTTTCGTCAGCATTTTTTGGATAAATTGTCTCAACGTAGTGTTCTTAAATTCTCAAGTTTTTAAGAGGAAGCTTTCCATCAGCATCATTAAATAAAAACACCATCACAATTAGAACAGTCGCAGTCACAAGGCGACGTGTGTAATTATATAGCTAATTTAGCTTGTTTAGATAATTAACTGTTAGCTCTAGTTGCCGAACTAAAATGGCCGCCCTAGTGTCATGTCGCTAGTTTTGGTTATGTTTGTCAAGCGTCCTGTTTACACGCAGTTTTGTTTTGTGATGCGCATGATTTTCCTGGTGTTAGTACTTTTAATTAATATAATCTATCGGATTCCTGGCCTCCTTGTTGGATAGTGGAATGTGATGAATGAAATCTACGATAACACTGGCCTGCTATTGAATGATTAAAATAAAGCTGTGCTTGTCCTTCCATTGAAGTTTTATGGTTAAAATGAAGAAGGTATTCCTTATTGTAGCATAAATTATCCAATTCTGAATAAAGTAAACAGAATATTTAAAAACTTCATACAGATATATGCAATTAACTGCACAATATTTTAATAACATGCATTTAACACTGAACCAGAACAATAAATTATAATGCCTCCGTTAAACAATGAGTTATTTGTCGAAGTAATTATACTAATTAGAGAGTTAGCAGCCAGTTAAAAGGCAAAACGCTGTCAGTTTAAAGTTATTAACGTATGCATACAAACCTGATGATATGGTTGTGTCATTGACTGATTGGAAAGTCACTAAAGTTATTTGCAACGCTCGAATGGGTATAAAGATAATTTGGCATAGGTACATACATTGTTGATAGTGACGTGACGAGAATGAACGAAAATACGACGTGTGCAAGAAAATATCGTAGACGAGAGTGGTGGAAGTCAGTGTTTGAAAGCAAGTTTTAACGGAATGAAGCAAAAGCGTTCAAAATCGATTCAAATCAGAAATTACTGATGAACTTCACATGGGAAAAATGTAGGAACCCCTGCGAAACTGAGAAAGCCCTGAGAAACTTTTGATAAATATACTTCAAACTTTGTTTAAGGTGAATGCGACCACTAGAAGCGGGAAATA
>JAKRBP010000779.1:87748-98191 GCA_022398575.1 Heliothis subflexa | reverse complement strand
GAACAACTGTACATATTGTCTATTTCACAAAGGTACATCAACGTTCTGTCAATATATTGAAATATTCAGTCGCAGTATTATGAACGTTTCATGTGCGTGTCATAATACAGGTTATCTGATAGAAAATTAATTTCCTGCGGTGTTTCGCTTCAGTGTACGGTGTTTGATCTTCTGTAAACAATTGAACATAATAACTGTTCGGAGGGGGTCATTATTTCGACAAACAACAAAATTGCTTTGCTCCACGTATATCGTATGTAGGACGAAGAAAAATGTGTGTGAACACCAGGGTCTACTTAAAAGAGCGTCAATCATGGTAGTGAATACTTGACACTTAACTTATCTATGTATATTGCGCCTGTAATTCACGCCCTGACAGGTGACGCTTTCCACCAAGCCCCTTCTTAACGCTTCGGCTAGTTGCCCCGTGTTTTTCCTTCACTATTCGAGTATAAGTGATAAATCATGCTGAAACCACCAAAAACATATGATAAATAAACAAGAATGTTTTTCTAAAATTACTTCGGCAACAATAGACTTAATGGCAGCGATATATTCGTTTTGTTTTTGTTTCACATTAAATATAACTGACAAACGACCTAATCGCGACGTATTAATTAAACATTATGAATACTGAATTGCGGTTTTAGCAACTCTGTATCATAAATAGTGAATAATGAAATATTTTAGGTCCACATTAATACACTGTTTCACAATTGCTTTTGAAAACATTTTGTTTGCAAAGATTGTTTGCTGTATTGCAAAGATTGTTTCGCTATTGTATGGAGCGCGGGGTTTGATCACCAGTTTAAGCACTATTATTAAATGTATAGTAAAATTCCATGAAAATAACAAAAGACTTTGATTTTCTTGGTAAATGAATAATGGTAAATAAATAATAATCCTATTTTTGCGAAACTCTCATAATACCTGCTTAGCTATTACTAGATAATGATTTGTTTAAATCTCTCATTATTCTACAATCCGTAGGTAGACAAAAGAACGAATAATTCCTCAAGGGTAATAAAATAGACGTTTACTCGAAGTAAAAACGTGAAGAATAAATAGTTTAAATTTAACCCGTGCAATTAATAGCGGCGGCAGAGAGTTTGAGGATATTTATTTAACACTTTAAATACTAAAGAGCTGCCAACAAGGTCCCATAACCCCCTGGTTGTTTGCTTACTACTTGAAACGTTACGTTTTACGTGCGATTGTTTGTAATCCTAAACGACATGACGTATGGGAAGGTCAGATCCATCAACTGAGTATTAACGTGCTTTAAGCCGCCTACCGCTCCGTAGCAAAAGCTTTAAGGCAGCACCTTAAAGTTAGTGCACGAACATATTGCTTATAAAAATCTTAACTAAGTACTTAATAGCAGATTTAATTCTATATGTGTGATTTTTATATGAGGAAATAAGGTACTTAGAAAGTATTTATTTAAACCTATTTTTATCAATATTAACTCATATTGAACATGCACACTAATAAACAACAATTTACCAACACAGGGGAAACTAGTTTAGAAACCATCTTCTGCATGAAAACCCAGACGAACCCGTGGGCAAAAGCTTGTGTTTGGGTAAAAAAATGGATCGAAGTATAAATGAAAAAAGTTGCCGTTTGTCAGTCGCACCCCACAAGTCATAAGCACACCCAAGCGTGGCTCTTATAAATATAAAATAAGTGCTTCACTGGATGTATTTAATCAATCAATTCAGGCTTTGCCGGGTACTGCTTCACGTAAAGCCTTCTCAAACATCTCGGCCTCAATACTAGGTTAGTTCTTTCTCTCCAACAAAAGTATTTTTTTCTCACGTATTATTATTATAGAAACACTCTGGTCATGCATGGTAGAGGAAGTTGTCTGGTTTTCGCCTCGGGTCAAGCTCTCTTAAAGATTGGATGTAGCAAAAGATGAACAACTTTCTTATCCCCATAATAAATAAAGCGATATTACGTATTTTTGTTGTTACATAGGTAGTAAACTTCCACTTTTGATGATACTCCGAGTGTAAAAGTGGAAATTAAAAGGTATTTTTTTGTGTTTTTTTATTGGTAAAAATTAACAGAAAAAAATAATAACTTTATTTTCAGTACAACAAAGCTGAAATGGATTTATGTAAACTCCCTTTTTTTTCAATAAAGTCATACATTCCCAGTTCGGTGAAGGGGGTCAAGTGACCGGAACGTATTGCAATCTTCCAGGCGCTGAATAAATAAATTCAATACAAGCTAAATAAATCCGCACCCTGTCCAATATATAGTGGTGGCAAACCTATATAAAGATTGGTTCTGCTTTACGCATAACAGAGAAAAATGCGAGGTCGACCCAATAAATAAAGCACCCAAATATATCTTGAAACACAAAGAGCACGAAATTAAAACAACATGGCTGCCAATAGAAGTATCTAATACTAATTAAAATGTTTAACACGAGGGAATTTGTACAGTTCCCGATACGGAGGGGTCACGTCTATGAAGTCTGATATCTTTATTAACTGAAATAGCTTTGGCTTTGCAGTTTAATAATTTTGTCGCAGGATATGAAGACGAGGATTGTGGAGGAAAGTTGGAATATATTTTGCTCGATGTATTTTCTTTCAAGTAAAGTAATTTTCGTGGGTCCCACAGCGTGGGTAATCCGTGGTGTTTCGTGGTCCCCTATTTCAACTCCGATTTCATTTTCGGGAAGGGTTTCAGAATGAAAAAATAACGTTTAAGCAGGGGCGGCCAGGTTTATATAGTTTTTTAAACCACATTGTATATTAGGTTCCGTTGGAGATTTATAGCAGACGATATTTGACGACTTGGCTTATGCGGTGAATTCATTTAAACTGAGTTATGTTTCCATTGCATGACGCACGATAACTTATTTTGTAACCGTTCCAAGTCATGGAATAACAACTATTATAAAATCGATTACTTAGGCATTTTGTTACCTGTTGATTATGCGAAACGCCCGCAAACGTTTACTCTATTCAAATAAGCAAGTTAATTTTGAGTCGTCGGTACTAAATCGTGGTCCCTGTTATTCATGATGCTTGTTCATTGTACAAACAGCCACAAAGTGAAGTATACGTGTGTGATCCACATTATTCCATACCATTTTCTAGTAACTGCATCAACGTTACATATGTAAGTGGGTACTTCTGTGTGTGTATTGTTCGTCGTCTGCAAAACAATAGTCGCGCGGTTATTTGCACGCCAGTGTTCGACCTGATACAATGGGTGTTTGTGTCTTATCTTTTGGTTCCCACTATCCCATTCGCACAAAATTTTCTCATTACACTTTATTTCTTTTTATAACGGAATAAGGTCAATGTGCGTAAGAAAATGACTCTAAACTTATTATTCATTGTTCATTAGAAACAGCAAGAGCAGTTTATTGCCACCAACCGTGGAATCTGCTCAGATAACTAAAGTTGTTTATCTGTGGTCATCGTTGGCTTACAGATTCATAACAACCTTTATTGAAGTTATATTCCATTTAAAAATAATAAAAAGAAATCACTTTTTCATTGGTTTTGAGAACAACGTCATAAACTGAACGTTTTCCAGCATTTATTTTAAAAGGCATTGGTGAAGTTATCTACAAAATGTGTTAAGTGGAATAACTTCCAGTTTATTTCAGCTAGAAAGTTGTGGAATGTCGCTTTCGGGAATTGTTTAAGAGCCGAACTTGAACACAATTAAGAAACACTTAGAAGAACTACGGCTGTTGAAAGTTGAAGAAAAGTATGAGTGGTAAGAAATACTGTCGTAAAACAAGATCGTATTCTGCAAAAAGGTTTTTGAGGTCAAAATATTCCAGAAAATTCTAGTCTCGTTCTACGTTGTCAAAAATAACATATTCAAGTGGATACTTGTCTCTGTAGTTAGAGAGAAAACCTCAGAAAACCAAACTCATAACAATATAAGTCCTTACATAAAAGCTAATGACGCCTGTAGGATGACGGATGGCGCAGAGAATGCGGGGTAGTCGTCTGGAATAAGAAAAAATAATATAAGGCATTATTATAATTATCTTAAAAGTTTTCATCCCGCTCGTCATCAGAGTTTGGAAGAGGGGGTCTTGTGTACATTGCGTTCCGCGTCACGTGTGAGGCGTCCGTTAACTAAACTGCCTCACACTCAAGATACGAGCGCGCATTACGTATTCGTGTCGTTGCGCGAGTACCGGCGACAGAGGCTTCTAAGGTCGTGGTATTTGTCCTACGAACAGGCACGTGTGAGCTTGGCCAACGTGTGCTGGAAAAAGATACTCGTTTTTGTGATACCGCCGGATTTAGTATCTTAATGACGTAACGCCTCGAAGACGATGTCTTATCAGATATATTGATCGTACACCCAATTTTTTTCTATTGTCTTTGGCAGGAATATTTCTCGCACCTCTTATAGGAAGACACGTTCAAGTATACTCGAATTCGTTTAAACTCACATAACTCAGTTGTCAATTCACATTAAATCAGTCAAATTGATAAAGTATTTATTTGCCTCATGTTAAATTATCGTTGAGGTACGAGTAACGTGTACCTACATATTTTATTAACGATGAAGACGAATTTCATTACAAATACAACACGGTACAATATTCTGTAATGTTTAACCACGGTATCTTTCCAAAGAGAAGAAAAGGCACTGAAATAAGATTGAAATACGGAACTCGGTTTTAAGCAACAAAGACAAAATTAGAAGAAAAGTGGCCCATTTATTTTATTGCCGATAAGCCTGATATAATTGATTGATCCGAGGCTAAAGAAAGACCACAAGTCTTAGAAGTGTACGTCAGCTTATTTCCGATTGTATTATCGTCGAACATCTACTTACTGAGTGCTGAGATTTTTCTCAGACATTTCCTTTAAACTGCGTATTGTTATGAAGGTAGTGTAGAATTTGATTACGCGTACGTCAGACGCAACGACAATGGTCGACGTGCGTTGCGGAATATGGACGGCTATATTTATGTAAAACGTAGAAATTATCAAAGGCTTCCTTATGACTAATAAATATAATCATCTATAATTTTGTGGATGGGGGCAAAGATTGCAAAGCTTCTTGACAAAAGTAACCATTTTCCAGAAATAATGTTTAGATGGTAAACATTAAAGAGCCGGGTGGTTAAACATAAACTGGTAATTAGGGCTCTAAGGCGAGGAGTCTACGCGAGGCCCTTAATCCAAAACGCTCGGTCGACGCTTCGGTCTTCGTGCTCAGCCGTTTACTGGCGGCCATCGGGATTTCGTACGTAGGGAGCGTATTTTTTCCAGCATTATGTAGATAACATTACACGTTACTTAGGTTTTCTCTTGTAAAGGCCTGAAATTGTATTACACGTTGTTCTATCAAATAATTTAATATCAGGGATCGGAACTAGTCTTCGGTAGTCAATTTACTTTGAGCTCACCGTCCCAACTGATGTTTAATAAAAACTAACCTTTGTTTTGTAGACGATCCGGCGGCGCGCCGTCTCTTCTTGACAGATTTCAACTTAAAATAAACCGTTATAAATGGTAGTTACAAGATTAATAGTTTATAAAATATGAATATACACTGTAATTAATTAATTATATGAAGTGAAATGAAACCGCCAACGAGGAAATTTGTCAACGAGGGAACTAAATATTACACAAGGCTATGCCGCGCGTTAAAATGTACAGTTCAAGTCATTAAAACGGCCCAAACTCTGAATTCTCGTCTCCGTAACGCCATAAGCTGTATCGGAGTGATAACTATGGGAGTTAATTAAATTAGAGCAGATTGGAGAGGAAAATGCTGCACATCATTAGCACGTTCCTGTGTAATCGAGTTTAATTTCGAGTTGTAATTGAGGCCACACAAAACCTATGGTACGTAACAAACAAGGGAGGTTAACCTCCCTCGCCGTGTGCCAAAGCGTTGCGGTGCCGACCAATTGAATTGCTCCGCTTTTCTTGCTTTACCGAGTCCCGAGCTTTTTGATTAAAACTTTAATAAAACTGAGCTAAGTGGAATATTAACTGGTATATAAAATAATTACCAAAATAAAACTGATTTTCGGTTTAATAAGATTATACCTGTATTCATATTCCTACTTAATGGATTAAAACTCTTTCAAGACTGCTATACTCAGGCTATCTTTAGCTCATTCAGTAACTGCTTCAACAATTAACGAGATTTGTCTATCAAAACATATTTTGGCACCTTCACTTGATAATACACATAAAAATCGTTTCCACAATCTTACCATACTACTAGAATCTAGCAGAAGAATTTGCGAACAAAGATTAAATCAGTTTTAAGGCCACGCGGCCCACGCAACGTGTTTTAAAGTTGAGTAGGTTCGATATATAGATAACTATGAACGTTTTATAAAACGTATACCTGAGTGGTGAACAGACGGCCGATGCATCTGGCTTCGTGATTTCGGTGTACGCAGTGTGGCGCCCGCGCCGTTTACCTGCCCAGCCAGTCTTTGCTGTCCCTTTCTCTCCCTCAGCCGAGCACACGTCGTTCTCTTTCGCACGTGAATGTAGCCATGCAACATCGCTTCTACGAATAAACAGTGCTGCCAACGGTATGAGTCGAATTAAGATGTAGGTTGTAACTTTCTTTCCTTCGTTTACAGCGAAAACATTGCTGATTACATTACAATAAAATTTTGCAATATCAATTTCAAATCTATTATTAACCTTAATTGAGCTTAACCACATTTCTTTTGTTGCTTGTACTAGGTGCGGGTACTTACTTGTATTCGATTTGAATGAGGTCAGTTCTACTGTATCAGGGTCTCTAAAAACTAACTCTATAACAATAAAAAACCTTGAATTATAGGACAACTTTTACTTATTTTCAATCAAACGCTCATACGTTTACCATAAACCCTCCTGGCCAAATAACTTAAAAATCCAGCATTTACTTAATACTAATAATTAAATGTATTGATTTTAAATATTGGCAGCACTGCGTGCCACTCAAGCTGTAGGGACTCACGAGCGCTTGCGCCGGGCGGCGCAGTCGCAGCCGCTCCGAAACGTGATCGTTTTACTTACCTGACGGCCGCAGTCTATGCATAATGCCTCCTCTATAGTGTGGATGGGTACAACGAGTCGCCAAACCGCGTCATCTTGCCGTGCCATATGCTTCACTCGTTTGTCAAGGTTTTGATAGATAATCTTGTTTTGTTGGCATTTTATACTGCATTCGCGATGCGCTCATTCCAAACGGAATCTCAATTATAAGCCCCTTTCGATGGAGTTCAACCAAATCTTATTTCTGAGGTTGATGTTGCAGATTAAAAGCACGTTAGTAAATGTGATTTGGTAGTAAGCACCAACCATTTACCAATATGTTCAGCTCTAACGTATTCACAGCTATTTGGCAATGAACGACGGAATCGTAACGGTATCACTGCTATGACGCCGGAATACAAAAACAAAGTTTCGTGAAATGGCGTTGTCTTCCAGTCACGTATACGTGAAAAGAGCTTTAAACATAAGATAAGGCTTAAAAATTAAACTTAATCCGGATTAAACCCTGCCCGCGGTATCAGATCAGCCATGCAGAGCAAAATCTCGACACTTTAAACGTACCAAATTAATAGTGAGGTGCTTACTGTAATAGCTTTAACTAAATATCAATATTATGCAACGTTTTATCCCGAAATTCATAAATCTGAAACTAACATCCCTGTTGAATAAGATGAAACGAGTAATAAACCAAGAGACAGACAGTGTTAGCTAAGCTTGAAATATTATAAATATTCATCAGTCATCTTGTCTTCAGTGCGTTTCATTATTCGCCTTTTTGTTTGTGTATTGTTGATGAGTTCACAGTGCTTTCTGACCTAGACGGCGTTATTTTTTTATATTTAAACAATCGCCGTTTTGAATATTTCATAAGTTGAAACAAATATTTTTGTTGATTAATGATTATGTGCTTGAAGCACTAATAGAAAAGATGAGGTGTTTGTTTGAACGTGGTAATGATTGCTTAGCGAGGATAGAGTGGGGTCGGGTGTAGCGGATTCTGTCCCGGATGTGTCGTCGCCGCGTGAGGAGAACGCGCCACATGTTAGCTTTTTACCAAGCGTCGCCCTTCGTTCCGTGCACATGTCGGCTCTGCTAAGCAAAAAAACGTTCATAAATATCGCACCCATAGCAACGTTAATAGTTCCTGTCTAATGACACTCTGAACTTGTTATCTAAACCATCACTTTTGAAGTGGGCCAACACGTGGAGCAAAACTTTCTTTACAGATAGATAAGCTCTCTTGTGTTTTTAGACCGTCACAACTTTTCAAAACTTATTCAATTGTCTTGTGTCTTAAAAGAAAGTTAAACTGCCTTTAAAACATCGTCAATTTTCAATTCACAAATTGCTCTACTAGTTTATTTTTGTAATAAAATTTCATTTCAAAGTTATTTAACTGATACTCAAGCTACCCTAAATTTTGATGTTCCCAGTGGGGCTGTTATTTATAATGTCAATAGTTCTATTATTCTTAAAATAGGTCTAATTTAATTTTATCTGATCGATCAATTTTGAACTACCTACAGCCATCGTGAGTTCATAAACACCTTTACAAGATATTAAATTATATTCGTATTAACGCAATCCGGTGAGGTTATCAGCAGCTTCCAATTTATTCATGTAGTTGGCCGATAATGACAGGAGCAGCAAGTCGAGTGGCAATCCAATCTAGCTAATGACAAAACTTGCTCCTAGGAAATTTGCTGTACGCCATGCCAATATTAGCAACACTAATTAAAATTGGATAACAACTTTCGGCAGTTTTAAAGTTTCATTCTGTTGATGTGTGTTGTGTAGGCTGTGTCGGCAACTGTCTGAAATTCTAACTCACAATATGTATGAGTAGGTTGATTGAGATTGTTCGTTCGCACGCGATATATTTTGTTGATAGCCATTTCTTAAACTTTGATGGAGTGGAATCTTATAAATAAAGATGATACTTCCGGCGATATTCGGGCAATGTCGCGATGTTATTTTCGGGTGGGATACTCTTCATAAATATTCTTTTATTATTAGATTTTGGTGTATATTTGGAGTGCGCTGAGCTTCAGGGTATAGACAATAATACCGTAGCTACTGCTACTGTGCTCGGTATACCAACGCGGTTCCACCACAATGAACGCGTGCTGGAAGCCTGTTTAATGTACACTGAATGCATTTTCAGCGTTTGCATTGTAAGCGATCATAGTGATTTAATGTCGCATCATGAGTCTCATGCATTAGGTAGTTGCTTCGCGCTTGTTTGCGGAACTGCTACGCAAATACACCAAACCACATCTATTATAGAGTACCCAGTTCAGCTAAAGAGCATCAGTCAAAATACTTACTTGATTTATTGCTACCGCTTCTCGCGATTTACTATGGAAGCTTAAAACTGTTTTCAAATTATAAATCTCCTATTTTTGAACTACCTGAGAATATTCGATCAGTTTTAACTTGGAATGCATCTACATTTTGGTGGCTATTTGATATTTGAAAATATCGTGACAATTTACAATACCGTGTCAATAACCAATTTTGCCAAGTGTATACTCCTATACAATGTCGTCTCGAGTTTCTATGAGGCCCTATTTGCGAGCAGGTAGGCAAGTAATGACAAAAGGACTTGGGTTGTTCCTGAATACAACAAAGAAAGTAAGGTGTACCTTCTTACCTGAGGCAAACTCAAATACGTATAAATAATATTTTCGACGGGTCTACTAAAATATACTTAGAATGAGTTTCACATTTTAGATGTGGATATTATTATAATTATCATTTCAAATGTGCAAGATTAGGGTTTGGGGCTTAAAACCTCATTTTGCACAACTTTAAGCACGGAGGTTTAGTTAATAGAGGTACAACGAGATTTATAATAGGTACCTACACCGTTATCCCGACACAAATGTCCGCGTCAATTTATTATGTAAATAACAGAAAGATACATTTGGCTTCAGCGAACATTTTTGTAAAACATAATCTTTATCGCCCAAGTTCCACAGCAGCGCGGCTTTGGTCCTCTGGGGGAAATCAAAAATGTATTTGTTTCAAATGTCACTTGCAGGTTTTGGCATAATAATAATAAAGTAAGCAATCTTAGCGAAAGGAGACAAAGCGTTAAATATTAAAAGCTTCTGAATAATAAGTCTATTTCAATCTTTATAAATAAATAACTTTTCATGAATAATTGATGTGCATTAAAATAAGTGCAGACTTGGCGTTTTAATAATTTCGGATTAACCAATTAAGTAAAGCTCAGTATTTTTAATCTGGCTTAACGCTAGTGTTCTAGAATGGCGTCTCCTGAAAGAAAATATGTACCTTATCCTGGGGCTACAATCTCTGGATAAACTGTATTTTGTACGAATATCATTTACTTATTAATGATTCCAAGGTTGCATTGGAATTTGTAATGAATAAGGGTCATAGCTCATTAGAGCCACCCGGCACC
>JAKRBP010000768.1:709504-720971 GCA_022398575.1 Heliothis subflexa | reverse complement strand
TATACTAATATAATAAAGAGGAAACATTTTTTTGTTTGTCTGTGTGTACCCTAAGGGCTCCAAAACTACTGGACCGATCTTAAAAAAATATTTCACTGTTTAAAGTTGGCTATCCCCGAATACTTAGGCTATATTTTATGCGAGTACGGGCAGTACTTCCCACGGGATGCGGAAAAACATCTAGTATTGCATATAAGGTATAGGTAATGTTGTAATGTTTGATTATTGACATACATGCAAATACACAGTGGCCAAAAAGCTACCAAGTCCAAACATGTATAATTTATTGCTCTCCACGTTAAAAGTAAATCAGTTACATAAACCGGAACGGCTTTTAAGAATATCGACAAAACTATTTGATTACGTAAGATACGATATTAAAGTTTATTATGATTGGGCTCAATTTTATACATGCTGCTTGTATTTGATTTACTTTTTTATGATAATTTTCTTGAATGAACTTTTTTTACAAAAACATGCAGCACAAAATGGATGAACAATTTGATTGGGTTTTGCTCCAGAGTCCGCGTCCCGTGGGAACTACTTCGCGCACCAGGAGAAATACAACTCGCTCACTGGTTTATAAGATTAGCACGTTGAAGCGATCAAATAAACTCTTCATCTTTTTAGATGTTAAGATTCGTTGTAATCATAAATTTCAAAATTGAACTTAAGTTCATTGTTTACAAGCGTAAATTAGTCTCATACTTTTATATTGTAAAGTAGTGTTACTATTCATTGAACAATTAGGAAACGTTTATGCATATAAAGATGCGCCGTATTAACCAACTTGCAGGCTACAATAGGCAACTACAATAGGCATTATTCCAAGGCATGAACTGACACGGTAACCTATGCACCTATTGTGGCATTGCATCACCGCGATATTACCGTGGGTTAGCGAAATAGACGTCTTTGATCGAGTATCGGATGACAGCAGAGATATGAGATCGAAATGTTGCATATCTATGGATGTCGGCAATCCGAGCTCTACCTATTTGTTTCATATCGATAATTGCAATCAAGTGCAAACGTGGCTTGAAATGCAGGTGTTTCGTATTAAGTTATTTGGATTTCAATTATATTTTTTATGTGGTGTTGTCAGTTACAAGTATCACAGAAGTGATACACGGTCCTAATGAGTACCTATGATAAAAATGTGTTTAATCTAAAAACAAACATCATCTGAAACAAAACATTAATTTAATAAGTATTATTCCTGAGCGTGAGAATTTACATTACTTCGATCCCTTTATCTAAATCGTCAAGAATGGGTATTTATATAAACAAGGGAAAATAATATTACGATTCACTTTAGACACTTACCTTTAAATGCCAGCTACCTAACTATATTGGATCTTCCAAGTCGAGAGCTTTCGTCACAAGTTTATAACTTAAGGCAATATTACTATAAGGCCCCGAGCACAGTCGCGCAACGTAACCCGGGCGTTGCCCAATTTGCGGATGGCGGACAAATAAGGCCATGGATGCAACATGAATGCTGCGCAGTTTCGCAATCACAATCGAGGATAGCTACGAGGATGTGGGGAAAGCCCACATGAATGTCCGCCAGTGTGCTCCGTCATTATCAGCAACTTGCTTGTCCGGTACATCGGTTTGGTAATATTTAAATGCAGGCTGAAGTTTGACAGCATCCTGGTATCAAGTGCTTAGGTATTCGATTCTTAAAAAATGCTTTGCTTGATTATATAGCTTGTACAATGACGAGGTCGATTTCGTAAATATTTTTATGCCATATTGCACCATTATCGTAAATGTCGCCAAAAATAACTTTTTAGCAATCCACAGTAAAACAAGTTTAACTGATTAATCGTTCTATAAATAAATTTTAAAGTTAAGATCTTTCTGGAATACTACCGAAAAAAGATTACGACATTTACCTATGCAAACTTTCGATCAATAATTTCGATTAACATAATTTGGTTCAAACTACTTTATATGCAATTGAAGGTAAATTTGCACTGTAAATATGGCATATGTTATGCATCCGTTTTTATATGGAGCACTGTTGGTAGTGCCGGTTGAGAGCTCACATTAGGCAATGCACAGACCTGCTTGTAATTACATAGAGTTTAAATGAATTTTGATGTAAACTTACATAAACAATGGATTGAATAAGTATAAGGTTATCAAGATCCATGAAATACGGAAGTCGGAACTGATTGCACTCGTTACCTCGCTGTGAATAACCTAAGAAGTTTGCATTAAACTTTCAAGTGCACGTTCCTGAAAAGTCGAAATTAGGTTGAATATATTATGCTTGACATTTGGATAAATTAGAGACTACTTCGGCTAGCATATAACTTTTTCGCTTGCATAATGCATATTTTATTTTCTAGGAATTTTGAATAGAACTGTAGGTGTACCCACTTGCGCATTTTCCTTACTTCACTTTGGACTTTCCATTTACCTGCGTACTATTGCCGCCCGATATCGAATTTTTTTTTTGTAGTATTATGCCCATTTTATTTAAGGTAAATCGTCTTATTATAATTGTCTCAAGGAAACGAAAACACAGTGTTAATTCTAGAACCGTTTAATTCCTCGCCTGAAGTAATGGGCACTTCTTCTTCTTCTGCTCTTGTGGTTGGAACCTCGCGCATACGGCGACTCCGAGTTTGTACTGAAGAAATATAACCCGTTTACACTGAAACAAAGATTAGAAAACATGAGTTTGGAATGTATTAAAGGAACAAGTCTTTGTGTATTTACTAAACATGTAATGTTATGTAATGGCTTGTAAATGTACAAAAAGGAAAATAACTTTGCATTTATGAAGTCATACCAAATGCCTAATTTCAGGAATGCAAATGGTAGATAATTACTTAGACATTCTATTTAGATATGTATCTAAATAAAAAGTAATAATGAAAAGCTAGCAACCAAAACATCGTCATTTTCCTAGTTCATAGAAAAACAAAGACAGTAAAAAGATTTTAATAGCTTTAGACAAAAGTTAATTACTTTGACATCGACACAAGAAGGAAGTAAGTCTGAAGAAAGGGTAAACTGTTCTCTAGTGAAAGTATGGAAGTGTTTCGGTGCCTGCACTAAACGCAGCAAATTGCTGGCAATGCTATTGAATAGTGCACAAAAAGGAATCATTGTGTTTGTTCTATTTATTTTGTATTCAAAATGAATATCAGGAAGAATTTTATTGAAGAAACTAAGCGAATCGGGGTCATACTATACTCAAACAAATATTGGTTAAATACGCTTTGATCTGGAATGTGTAGGTTTATTTCAAGTATTATTCGATACTTCATTAAATCTATTCTATATATCCTACTAATAACATAACAAAATTGAAAACTTTGATTGAATACACTAATCTCGGGAATTCCAGTAATTCCGATATGCCTTTATTCGTGTGTGTGGAAAATGTCACACGGGGCGCGGACAAAACCGCTGGCAGAAGCAATGTTACATAAACTAGGTGGCAAGCAGTAGTTACTTCGATATACTTACTTCTTAGAAACATATTCCCCGAACATCACTTCATCCGTAGAGTTGAACATCTCGCACCAGCCGATCATATAGATGATCCAGGAGTAGCACTTGGTTGCGTAGAATCCTACGTCAGTGGTTATAGACTCCGCGTAGTACTGCGGCGCTCTGGCGTGGTTACAACCTGATTTGGCTGAAGAATATCAAAATAATATAAAAAAATGGACTATGGGATATAAAAAAGTATAGTAGAAAACAGACCTAAAATGACATGTTTGTGTATTGGATTGTAAATTGGGTCAAGAGTTCCAGGCGTGATAGTTGAGAGATTACATGTGTATCATTACTGTGTTGTTTATGCCCACTTATTGTTTTGTTTATGTGTAGGTATTCAAAACATTATCTTAACTTAAGGTATACAGTGAAGATGGACTTACTTTGTTCTTTGGTAGCTTTGCATCCAGGCTGTGTGATTCCTCCATTGGCATAAAAGTCGGCATGACCACTGGCTTCTAATTTTCCCTTCTCCAAAGCATTTGTATGAAGAACATCTACAAATTTAGCGTCTCCTTTGTCTATTTTCTTGTTGTTGTCAGTGGTGACAAACAATGGCATTGCAGGATCTAGTGCTGAAAAATGTGGTTGAATTGAACACTTCTTACCTTAACTCAAGATGTATATTATGTATGTATTAACGTGTTGTAAATATTTAAACGGTAAACTTTATGACGGAAGTCAAGCGCAAGCTACTGCGCCTTTGGAAAGTTAGAGCAACCAGTCGCTTGATATAGCTAGTAAATATTTACCAGGGGCTAATAGCTCCATGCATAAAATTGTAAATATTATATCAGTCACAGCACTCGCAATTATTGGACAAACAGGAACAATTATTATTGAAGCAAAATCATTAAGAATTTACCAGTAAGCCTGTCCAACTTCCCAGAGGTGACATAATCGCCTATGAAGCCAGCCGTCTGTCCGCCGAGACTGAATCCTATAGTGTGGAATTGCGACAGGTTGAAGCCATGCTTCTGGACTAGTTGGTCGATCAGTTGGGCGGTGCACATGCCCACCAGCTCAGTGTTACGAGCTGCCTCTATGTAGCATGGTTCTCGAGCTATCGGGTTGTAGTCCACTGATATTATGTTGTAATTGCAGCATTTCATGTAGGCTGAAAGAATGAATTAATATGTAAGGGTATCAGGTAAGGCTTGACTTTTCAAGGCTTCTTTGGCGTTTTTTTAAGAGACTAATAAATTATGTTTCACACAAATATAGACACCAATTCTATTGTCTGTACCGAAACCTGCCAGAAAAGTGCCATTCCCCTTACTTTGTTTACTAAAGTTATCTTCATCTAGCTTATGTATACATACTAAGCTAGCCAGTTTCGCAAAACAATCAATCAGGAACTACTTTTAATTGACAAAACTGCCAAGCTACCGCCCCTATTGCTCGGTCAGGCTTAGTTTTAATTACGTGTCACTTACTATACCTAGTATTGCATGGGTTTTTATGTAATAATCTCTTAGAGCGTGGAGCTGAAGCCATATATTACCTGGTCTGATTTCTGTGTTGGGCGAGAAATCCTTATGTCCTGTATAACCATGGATCAATATCTTGACTGGTGCGTCAGGTACCCAAGGCGCTGACTTAATGGAATCCGTGTCCATAGCTAGCACTTGATGTGGTTTATCTTCATTTTCTCTAGACAAAAATAAGGCACAATAACTGTTTTTCACATATCAGATTATCCATGCACTGTTTGATTTCCGAAGCATTAGAATTATATCTTTTTTATATAATGTTTAAAAAAAAGTTAGCAGCACGAACTATTTTTGCTTATCATATGATAGTAATAAAATAAGAAGATATCTTACCTTGTGTATAACCAGAATGTAATATTTTCATTTGGACACTCCATCGGCGGTGCTATGCACTCGGAGTCTGCGATACTCGTTCTTATTATGCCTACAAGAATATATGAATATCTCTTTTCTCACACTTAATTTTTTAGAGTATGTGCTTTTGATAGGTGATCTGTATGAAGTATAATTAAAATTAAAAACTCGTTTTGGTTTTAACGATAGCACTAATTCCTCAGTTTTTTCTCATTCACTCAGAGTTTTTATTTAATTGTTTTTATAGGTAATATGGCTATTAGAAAAAAATGATTAAAAACAAAGAAATAAAAAATATTCATAATCAATATTGAGTACACAACTAGGCGTTACTGAGTCTAAGCTGTAATCCCAAATTTATATTTACACTATGGTTTCCAAAATATTTATTACTTGGTACTCAGATTGTACATAATGTTTTTAATATGAGTTAATTAAAATTGCGTACAATAAGAGATTTAAAAATCAGGAACAAATGAAAAAATATGACTAAAAAGTATTTAAGGTAAAATCAAAATGCGGTTGCTCATAAAATTATACTAACACAATATTATTATGTACTTACACATGGAAATTAAATTAAGAAACAAAACAATGAGAACCATTTTAGAGATAGTCTTCAACTATGTTTAAGGGCTCACTGACACATATATATAGACCTTGTGCAGTACTGTAGCGCCAAACTTTACGCATAACCGACCAAACAGCTGATTAAGATAAAGAAAACTGTGGATAATTCCCATTGAAAATTTTGTTAACTTTGTTCACCGTTGAAACTAATTTATAAATGAAAATTATAGGCTTATCACTTAATTGCAAACGCCTAAACTCGGTAATTTGATTGATAAAATAATAATTTACAACGACTTAACCAGGTTGTAGACTGTTACCTGACTGGTATTAGAAGAAATGTCGAAATAATTAGTTTTCTACTTAGATACGTATTCTAAATAAATTAAATTGTATAATAAGAATTAAATTACGTTCAACGCAATATATTATGACAAGTTTCAGGCTTCAAGATACATATACAATTAAGGTGAGTGAACTTTACATTTATAAGCTAAATTTTATTTGATACATTGCTATGTCTAGACCTTACTTGGTACTGGCTTAGAATGTGGGTTTGTGTTTGGTTGTCTCATAAGGCAAGGAAATTTTGAATCAAGCATTCCTTAAATACCACAAATAACGTGAAAAAAATAAAATCTTCTTCAGTTATGTAGAAAGCATACAAAAAATATTACTGAAAGAGAGCTCCTCCGCACTATTGTTCCAAATTATTATGTAAATGACATTGAAATTGTCGTAAGGGAACAAGCATGCATTATCATGTTATCTGCGTTTGGTGTATTTTGCTGTGTTTTCTTTATACCTAATTACTGTGGAAAACTGCGCTGATAGTAAATTAAGGGCATTCTTGTTTTGGGTTTAACTGTTGTTTGAGCTCGCATCTTCATTGATAAACATTCTCATTTTAGGTACCGTTTATTTGAACATTTCCTACTACCAAAATAAGTATAACAAGTATAAGTAAAGGCTATAGAAAGTTATTTTTTGCTGCTTATTTAAATAAAATAAGATGTCAAATTCGGGTTTATTATCTAAGATATATATATTATTATCTTAGAAATACATTAATTTATTAAATGTAAAGTTACCTATTGTAAATAATTAAAATAAGGTTTGAGAACAAAATAGAAAATAGATAATTCAGGTCATTGCTCTTTAAGTAGCTATAGGTATTTCATTCATAGACTGAGTGAATAAAGAACAATATATTTATTCATTTCTATACTTAGGTAGGTACGTGTTTTCCGGCTTTCTGTCCCAGTCGCTTTTGTATCCTACAAAAGTGCTACAAACCAACTTAAATACCGATTTAATTTATAGCATACTAATTATTTAATATGGGAAGTTTATAGCAGTATATATCCTTAATATAGTAAGCATGTGTTTATTTGTTTTACGTGATTAGGTACTACGCCCTATCGTCCTTCATACTGTTCCGCGTAGGAAAATCTACGTAACAATGATTAAATCACTCTACATTTAGATAATTATATTTCCTTATAATTCTGCCAACTGGTGTATATGTATACTGTATAATACTGGTTACTAAATAAGATATCCGTGGCTGTAATTATTTTCTTTTTCTTAGGAAGGTTTAAAAAAATAAAAAAAAAGAATTTAATTTATATTTTATTTATGAAATCAGTCAGTTATTTAAAATTATTTAAAGTCATTTGGCACTTTACTAAATAATATGGCGATACAATCAATAACGGGAACGGAGGCTCTGACTGGTTACATTCATTTTCCGTCCTAAAGTAAAACTGACACTCAACATTTAATACAAGAAATGAGTAGATACAAACATTACTATCACATGGATTTGTCGATACGATTAAATAAGCGTATTTATATTATTTACCTCTACATTAGACGGATACACAATATATACCAATACAGTCAGAGCTTCAATAATTTTGTATTAAAGTTTGACCTTAAAATAATTCACTGTTACACAATATTTATATACACATTATTTATTTCAGATATTTGTATGTATTCTATTTACAAAGTTTATTTACACCGAGGGTTTACACGTTGAAGCTGTAATTTACCGGCAGCTATACATATTTGTGGATATTTATTAATGATTTACCATATAACGGCAGCAAGATGATGATTCATGTTTTTGTTCAAGGGCCCGATTTTCAAATTAACTTTATAGGTTTTTTACATCCCAATGGTTTAAGTTGAAACAATATTTCATATTACTAGCTTCAATTGACGATGAACAACACCGCCTGTTATAAACCACACATGTATGTCGTGGATACATTTTGTTTCAAACCTTCAAAATAGTTCATACAAAATAATCATATAATTCGTGATATTTATTATTTAACTTAGGTATAGACACAATGCATCCACAACATAGGCATCTAATTATGAAAACATATAAACAATATATGGCAAGAAATATAGAGACCTTGATACAAGATCACAACAATTATTTTACAAAATATTAAAACTATATTTATTACTATTTACATTCTAACTAACCTAACACATTAAACGTATTCTTCTGACGGCTTAGGAGTGCCGTTTTGCAGTCTTAGCGAGGAAGACATTCTCCCATTTACGGAGTCAGGTAATTCAGCTATATCCTTAAATACATCGATCATACTTTCAAAATTTGGTCCCCAGTTGAACAGATCGAGTGCAGCCGGGCCCCAGCCGAGTGCGGCTGAAGCGGGGGAACCATTCGCCTGTCGGTACAGTGCTGAGCTAACGTGCGGTGCCAGATCATCATCAGATGCGACTAGAGTACTGAGTGATCCACGGAACGAGGAATCAAAACTTTCATAAGGTGGCGGCAGAATAGGCTTTTTAGGATTACTGCCACTACTGACATTTTGTCTTCTAACATCTTCTAATTTATCTGCGTTTATACTATTATTGTCATATTCTATTTCTGAACAAGTAAAGCTATCGTTTCCACTTTCATCATCCGAGCCCGTGGAACTTCTATTATCATCTGGTGGTGAGTGATGTCTGTGTGACATATGGTGACCGACTCCTCCGCCCCGAGGCGCTTCACTTGAACTTGAAACTGCATCTAATGTAGACACTAAACTAGAAGTCCGCTGTCTTGCATTCATTCGTTCTATTTCCTCAGCTGTGAGACCAACTGCGCCTGAACCAACAGACACTACTTGCGGAACTTGTGGGGGGGCACTGGGGGTTTTCCTCCCTGCTGAAGAGCTTTGCCCACTCAGTTGTGACATGACAGGACTATTCAAACTTCTTTCACTGTTACTATGCAAGGCATCTTTACCAACACCCCCAGAACTTGATGTTGTTGCTAACAACGCACTCTGTAACGGTTTACCAGATATATCATGAAGAGTTAAGATTCGTGGCTGTTGACTCAATTCACTGCTTGGAGATAATCGCGCTAATGGTGTTGTTTGATGTTGTCTTGGTTGTGGCGGCGGCTGGGCTGCCTGTGGTACGCGTGATGGATAACCACTCGGATGATGTGGTGAGTGTCGATGCTGAGGAGTTTGATGTTTATGGTGGTAGCCTGCAATCGGGGGTGGAGTAGCTTTGTATTTCCTAACACCGGCTGCCTCTCGAAATCCTTTGTAATGATAAACAATGTCTATGTCAGAAGGCGCAATTGAGCTTGCGTTTTCCAGATCGTAGTGTTCGGGTACTTCTGAATTTAAATCCATACCGCTTGGGTGGTCGTGAGTATGGTGAGAGGTATTTGTTGATGGCGGTGGAGGTGGGTGGTGATCTTCACGAAGAGCTGGACTCTTCCCAACAACTTCACGTTCTATGATATCAGGTCGCTGTGGTCTTGGTGGATCGATGTTCATTATTTCTCTATCTTTGTATTTCTTTGAAAGCAGTTCAGGACCAACAATGTGCCCTACATTGCGTGTTATATCTGCATTCTCTGACATATAGCTATTTAGGCTGGTGTCATTATTGTGTAGATTTCGGTTCATTAAGCTGTCATTTGTGCCGGCGATTAGGTTTGGTGCGTTCAACATAGCAGGACCTCCGTTTTGCTTAGAGTGTACAATATTACCTTTAGTTGCAGATCCATTACCTTTTTCTTTTTTCTGCTTACGAAGTCTATAAAAGATTATTGAAACCGAGATTGCGACTAACAAAATAACGAAGAACACTATTACAAGCGTTATACCAATTCGCAATGGATGGTTCTGAGCCGCGCCGACACCGAAGGCACTATGGCATCCATTTAATATTTTACCTCTATGGACTGTCTCTCTGAATATGCTGCCATTGCCACTGAATGGTTGAATCTCATTGTTTATTGAGAAATTAGCTAAACATCCCTCAAATTTGTTTTGGCTTGATGTTGTTATCCATTCATGTTTAACTCCTCCAATAGATATGACAGTTAAGTATGGATCTAAAAAGTCATGTACACCAGCGGCATCGAGTTCTTCTCCAACATTTTTGTCATCAACAAGCAGGCGAATACTTCTCCCGACTGACACTAAAGTAATGTTATGCCAGTTTCCATCGGACACGTCATTTTGTTCTGATTGACTCATATTTACAACTGTATTCTGTTTTGATGTGTAACAAACCTTTCCTTCTAAAAGCTCAATCACAGTGTAATATTTGTCAGTTGCTGAATAAAATAAGACTCCATCCTTTCTGTGTGTCCTAAAAAAGAAAGACAAACTTTTCGCGGGACTGTTGACTTTAGGTATGACTTTGCCTGAAGTTTTGCTATTTTTCTTCGCCCACCCGGTGTTCCCCCCATAAAATGTCTCTAATAATTGCATTCTTCTGTGTTTTTCTGATATTGTGTAAGTTACGAATCCATTTTCAGCAACTGAAATGGATTGCAGTGAAAGTCCACAATCAGAAGAAATTAGGCCACCTTTGCACTTGCACAAATTACCCTTCCACCGATCCAAACATTCTCCTGATCCACAGACATCTTTTTTGAAACAGGCGCCTTTCTCTGTTCGTTCGCATTTTGGTTCCACACCTCTTGCTTTTATCGGGTTAGTTAGATTTAGCAATCGACCGTTGATGGTGATACTGTGCATACATCCCACAAAGTCATCAGAATGTATTTGTCCGGGGCGTTCCAGCACTGGGTCTGCTTTATGTAGGCCACCAATGAGTAAGGGTTCGTTGTTGAAGTTCAGGGTTCTGAAAAGGCAATAATTAAAATGATTAGTGTCACAGCTTTTTATTATGTTTTTTCATCATTAAAATTGTTTACATAATGCTAAAAAGATGAATACTTTATTATAAAAAACGATTTTCGTAAAATATATGTATGAAAAATGTAATTATGAAATATAATTAAATTAAATACATACCCAGCTTGGCCAGTGTCGTCATCGTAACATGAGTCATCACCGGGATCGCATTCAGTACAGACGTCTCCATGATCAGTACAAGATGCTATACTTAGCGAAATCACTCGCCCATTTCTGGTCGCCGTGAGTTTGTACCAGCTTCCATCAGCCAAGTTTGTTTTAGGATTCATTATAGCAACTGAAGTAATGGATGTTCTAGCACCACCAAAT
>JAKRBP010000768.1:665235-679978 GCA_022398575.1 Heliothis subflexa | reverse complement strand
TGTTGGTGCTGCTGAGCTCAACGATTAGTTGATTCATATCTCTTATGGATATATATCGATTTATGGCTCACAATTCAATTAAATGATTTGTTTAAACCTTCATTAAAAGTAGGTATATTGCGATAGTAATAAGAAAGTAAATCCTTGAAAATACCTTGCACACACATGAACTGAGATCGTGGTCACCACAAAATACGCAAAGTCATTAAAAATAAATTAAAATAAAACGTCTCTAATATTATATAGGTATATTTTAAGGTAATAGTTACCAGTGACCATAGAAATGGGCTTGTAATACGAGCCTTAGTTATCTACTGTGATATGCAACTGGTGGGCACCGCGGACCGCCTGTAGCGACACCCAAGTGACACTAAATACATTGCTCATCCACGCTTTTGTAATATTCCTGACACAACAGAAGACTTTTGACGAAATTAGCATTAAGATATAGCCATATTATGATCAAAGAATATTATTGAGCTGGTCATGGTCATGATATGCTGATGTATTAATGGAATGACCATTAGAAATAATTCCGCGTAGCTGTCAGCCCCGCCATCTTGCTGACTAGTCAATACATTTAATACAGCATCCAATTCATTGACTTTTTACAATTTTAAGTCAGAAAATGCAATGAAAGTCCAGAAATACAAATATTTAGCCATATTTTTTTTTATAAAAATTTCAGAAAATGTCATTTTGATTATTATAGTGTGGGTGTGGTAAATGAAATAAAACTGACAAAACAGGGTTTTGGGAAAATATGAATATAATCACGTATGTAAACTACAAGGAGTTAATTGGACTTTCACAAATCAATCAATGCGCAATGAACGAGCGAGAGCCGCGGCAGATAGTAAGCGCGCATGCGTCCGCGACGTTATTTTTTTTTGGAAATTAATACGTTTTATGTAATAAGAGCAATATTTTATACAGTATTAACTATAAGATGCGCCTAATTCATATGAAATTGATTATCTTTTTAGTCAACAACAAAAGCGAATTAAAACAGATTACTGCGAAAATTAAACAACGCGTTATTAAAACAGTACTCGCTCAACTTTGGAGGTACCTAAATAATAATAGTAGATAGGGTTCTATCCCCTACGATTTATAACTCGAATAACAAGTGACTTTACTGTGATAACTTCATTTGGTAAATATAATTGGCTGTAAATTTTAAAACATTTATGATGGCCATATGTTATGACCAATGTTTAATTGAGAAACTAATATATAGTGTGTGTTGTTATCTCATTAAATGCACGCGAAATAAAACATGTGTGATTGTCATGTCACCTCAAATGTGTCTTGAATAATTCATATTATATACTGGTCGTTATGTTCATGAGTAGAGCGCGTCGTCGTCTGCCTCTAATTAGTATCTTACTGTAATTTATAAATATTTAGCTTATTACGTTAGAATATAAAGACGAAGTTAAAATAATTATCAAAAACAGACCAGTAAATAGAACATTGGGATACGGTTTAATACTTCAAAAACTTTTTATAATAAAGTTTTATTAAAACTAGACTTTATAGTCGGATATAAAATAACAATATTATTTCCTATCATGTTTAGGCATTACACTTCAGGTAAATGATATCTATTTAATTGTACGATCGCCCTTAAAATTCCAATTAAAAGTATGGTTAGATGTTCATTTGTACAAATTGGAAAGAGATAGTTACTTCCATTATCGTTACTCGACTACTTATTGGCAGTCCCGTTTAGCACTTGGAAAACAATAAACACGTAAATAGTCATTAATTAAATTACCGAACGGTACCTTTTATTGCCAACGCGAAATGACTAACATTCTCGACAGCTTAAAAGTTTCATTATCGAGCTTCAGGGAGGTGAGAAGCTCTAAAAACTTTATATACATATTTATTGTTAGTATGTTAACTTAATAACGATTTATATCGGCGTTTCGTGTTTTTTGGATAAACATCTAAATCACCCTTTCTTTAAGTGAAAAACTCATTAAAATCCCCTGTATAAAAAATCTTCAGCAAACTTATAGATGAGGGAAAACTATATGTAATTGGAATTAAAGTTGACAGTACAGATAACTGTGAGATTACCAATGTGAGATTGGTATCAATTTTTTGTACATTTTAAATGGAAAATTCCCAAGACCAAAGTCGCGATCAAATGTTCTTATAAAAACATTCTTCATTCCGTTTTTTGTAAATTGAAACCCATGTGAGTACGTACCTATACTTAACAATAACTTAGTAATTAATAATAATGACTCTCAAGCTTCAATCATTGAGCGGCAAAACTTTCTAACGAGCCACGTCACTTTGTAAGCAAAATATTTATACAACTTGAAATGTGAATAACTGTGGTTTTCTTTATGTTAAATAATAATAATTGCAGTCTTTATTTGCTTATACATATTAAACTTAATTGACGCTAAAATAAACTGTAGAATGATTTTTTACGAGAATATGTCACGCGGACATGCGAACAAGGCTGTCTTTTTTTGCAAAATAAAGTGTTTTGTTAAAGATTGAAATAATATAATGTTGCTGCTATAATAAAGTCATAAATCGACAAAGTCAATATGATTATAAAAATCTATGAAGTGTCAATGCATTATGGCGATGTTTTTTACGCACTTTTTTTACATTTTTTTTTGATAGTGATGTGTGATATTTTATTAGCGGACACACCTAGAGGCATTGACTTTTGTTTGGACAGTCGCTAATGGACCGTCAAAGCATTATTGCGAAGAAAAAAAAAAACTTATCTATCGACAATGGACTGCCATTAGTGTAATGAATAGGTACCTATTCTGTCCGCATGCGGAATCAATTGGCTATCAGTATTTGTCGTTACTTGATGGATTGTTGCTTAACAGAACAATCCTATCGTACTTTAGATATAATATATTTGCAGGATTTTCAATTTAAAAATATACGCTTCGTAATTCTGTTAGTATTTTCCCATTAGGCAAATAAATGTTAACAAAAAAGGCGGCTATACCAATAAGTTTGTCTATAATTGGATCCTTTTTAATCTTATAATAAACATGTTCGAAAATAGAACATAATAGCTAACGAGATAAGCAACACTGAGAGATTTTTTCTTTCACAGTTTCATTAAAATTCTCCTTTTTAACAGTAAAGTAGAATGTTATCAAGTTCCAAAGCACACAATGGGAGCGAGATCGTTGTCTACGGCTGGCCACGACGGCCGCGGGCCCGGGTTCGATTCCCGTTCGACGAAATTCAGGCTAACGAACGGCCCTCCCATAGTCTTGTTACCTAAATACCGTTTTTTGCTATTTTTTTACGTAAGCGACGAACTGCTGAACAACCGTTATGAATCGGCTCTCAGTTCCTAAAAGCTTAACACAGCGAATTTACTTTATCGAGAATCTTAATTAAAAAGCCAAATCGTACTGTTTTGTAATGAATAGGTGCATTGTTTACCGTCGAGGTCTCCAGAGCCGTAAGCTTTCAATCGGCTTACAACAATTAGATTGACGTTGACCGGTAGACCACCTAACGATATTATACTAAGATGCTTAAACTAATGATAGTTACCTGCTCAGACATGCACAAGATAGTCACGATATTTGTAAGTAGACAAAATCTAAGATATAGTCTATTAGTCTTTTTGTTGTTATTTGGCAGACTGACTTTCGATTAAGTACCTACTTAGTTATATAATTAAAATCTAAAGAATTTTAATAAGTAGGTTAATTTCCAAAATGCATTTTCCTTACGATTTAAGACCACTTGATTATTTGACAAGACTGCACAATTAAGCGTATCACAATATTTTACGGTAAACATTCCGATCGTTATTCAGCGCTCCGAATAATTTAATGAAGTATAAAAAATGTGATAAGGCCTGCCTAATAAATTTACCATGTATATCCAAGCTTCATTATCGTGCCCTAAACTTAATCGAAAAGCTAAAAATTGATGAGACGTCACTGTGAAAATAATTCACACTCGTTTCAAACCGCCGAATCTTAAGATACGTGCACACTAAGCACGCAAAAATCATATGAAAAAAGGAATCAATGTATTGTGTACGTATTACCTTAATTTACATAAACTAGACGTTACACGCAAAAACAATTTTACCAACTTGCATACTTCGAATAAATTCTTGTATCGTATTTCAAAGCTCAATTGTAGAGGCAGTGGAAGAAACAAGTTTCTCATAGTCTGCACGGTTCCTAATTCCACGTATTATATTACCTAAGGGCTTAGTCAGTTCATTAAGGATCGTTCAATCATTCTTTAAGGGGAGGTAGTGAAGTTGAACCAATTTTTTCATTAATTATTGGTAAGGATAATAAAATCAAGGTGAAAGTCAACTTTGATACTACTTGATTCAGCCGGCAATAAAAAAAGATTATATTATTAACACAACTAATAATTAATTATATTAGTTAAAAATATTGTATTCAAATAGATACACACGTAAGGCATTTCAGTATATAAAGCATTACTCCAAAAAATATGAGACTGTTTTATTCGACATATTTTTTGAACATAAACGAGTTCTAACATAACCTTAACAAGTGAATAAAAACAAAACAACATAAGTATAAACAGCTTATCGTTCCGTGTCAATAGTAAAAGTCAACTCAGGGAAACGAGTTCTGGCGTCGTATGATGTACTTAAAATATATTTATTATCCTAGGAGGACAAGGGCTTTTAAGTTTCTACTCTATGGACTGTAACTTGGGACTAAAAGGTTGGAATGCTACACCTTTCTGGTTGTCCGTAACAGAGATTTAAAATAAAGTAATTCTAAATAAGATATTTTTATAAACATGATTCACTACAAGTCCATATGATTATTTTCTTGTAAAAAAAATAATTTAATGCTTGAAGCTCCGAAATTAGTGTATTAAAGAACTGAAAATACCAATACCCCGATTCTAGTGAGCTGAGTGAACCAAACATTTATATAACATAATTATATTAGGCTGCTTATTAAAAACTTTCAAGAGCGTTGTTTCTCACGCTCGTCACGTAAAGCGAAGTGGAGCAAGCGAGGGCGGCCGGCGCGGGCGCACTCATAATGAACTGTGACGCGTGCGCCCCACTTGCGCACAGATACCATCGGCTAATCACTGCGAATTAATGTGATAGCCATCCACTGATTAACGACATGTTTTCTAGAGAAATTTCGTTGGGGTCAATCTGTTTAATTAGGGTAAGGAAACTGATTAGTGTGCTTATGTTCATGAACTAATGTAAATTGAAGCGCGAACACGGCCACTCAGGTGATCGCAAATTCTGTGAAGTTAGGTCCTTGTACATTAATCAAGAAAACGTGAGTGACGTAGATACTAACCAATCGAGATATAGTTAAGGCAAATTAACATTAAGTTGATAACGTTAAAATAATATAGAATTAACATTCTAGAGGTATAAAGCACAGACAGGCTCACACAAATCAAGCTAGCTACTTACAAACCTAATTTAAAATCAATACGTAGCATGTAATCATAAAAAAATCGTTTTGTAATAAAGTTAATGGGACCATAAATACATGTCTGTCAATCAAACGTCTACTTAATTTGGTGCGCCAAATATTATCTATTGGCAACTGTCACAGTACTGAGTGGCAGTTGAGATATTGATACAGTGAGCAGACCAATACTGACAGACAAACCGAATATTCGCCCACTTTACTATACATTATGCCTACGTATATATGTGTATGTACCTCTATATCCTGCTCCCACGAGAATGCTAAGCATAAATTGATCACTGTTTCATGCTGACTCTAATCGTGACTTACTACTGCGTGTCAAAGTAACATTAAACTTGCATATTTAGTAAGTATATACAAATGTTTAATTATTGTTCATATGAATGCGCTGTAAACTATTAACAGATCACAACACGTCTCTCTATCTCAATTTTCCGATTTGTCTTCTTACTAAGGAAAATCACGAAAATTACGTGTTAAGAAAACTAGATAGTTTTCTTAACACGTAATTATCTGTCAGCTTTAAAAAAAGCATTATTATGTGCTGTTTCCTTTTGTAATGAAACTAAGATCATTTATTGTAAAGTTATCTCTCAAAGTATAGATAACTCCTAGATATCACAAACACAACAACATCAACAGCGTTCAGTACATCCTTAAGCTAACTTTATTCAATTAATCAATATTTCTAACATACTGAGAGCCCTATATACCGTACCTTACCGTAGTACCTAGGTACCCTTTCTCTAAGATGTATCAATGTAGCGGTCCGTCCTGCTACAAGACTCAATCAAAGTTATCGTCATGCATCAAGATCGTCGTAAATGTGTTACGAGCATTTATACCGGAGTAGTATAGCGGCGCATAAAGTACTTACATCAGTAATTTACAGCAGGGTCGACTACGCCATATCA
Organism: Heliothis subflexa; assembly: GCA_022398575.1. Classification (NCBI taxonomy): domain Eukaryota; kingdom Metazoa; phylum Arthropoda; class Insecta; order Lepidoptera; family Noctuidae; genus Heliothis; species Heliothis subflexa. The sequence goes on along the minus strand of JAKRBP010000768.1, from coordinate 673,590 downwards.
ATATAATACAATAAGTCAGAAAAGCGCTTTACTTTACTACCTATAAATACTGGTACAATATTTTGATTGAAAGAAAGTGACATTCATGGGATGAATTTATAGACTACTCATTACATAAGGTTTTGTCATTAAAGATACCATGTCTGGTTTGGCAATAAAGAACTGTGTAAAATGCTGCGAAACCTCATACTGATATAAATTATAATCGGAATAAATTTTTATCAAAATAATGTTATCACGTAAACTTAGTTGTTAGTCTGGGCAAGCACCATCAGCGTTTTCTTGATGTTGAGTTGGAACTAATTCATTCCATACATTAATTTAAATAAGGAAGTGAGAGGAAAACTATTAAATCGGTACAATAGTAGATAATAAATATTTTATTGTCTGTAATAGATGGTTAAAATTTTGATTTACAATGGAAGCTTTAATCGAAAATGTATTGAAGAATCCGTAAGTTTTTTGGATATCTATAACAATTTCATATGCACCAAGAAGTAAGTTTAGTTAGTAGATTTTGCACAGTGAAGCTCATTTATCGGCTGAATGCAGAGAAGCCCGTCGCCGGTGAAGTGTTGCAGCGGGCGATATATCCGCCTTTCGATTTAGTTTGTTTTAGATAATTACGGCTAGCTGTCCGCCCTCGGCTGGCCTTGAGTTTCCCACTAATGGGCGTGCCATCGTTCAAACCGTGCCACTTGTGTGACGGCAACATGGGTTCATTAGCGCTATCACTCGCCGCGGACCCGAGATTGTGAGGATGTGAGCGTGTGTTATCTTTCAATGCTTTTAGCGAACAGATTACTGTTTCAGATTCTTTCAACTTCACTCGCTACTATAGTCTCCCAATGCCTAGATTTTCTTATCATTTTTCTGTCGCAGAATCAACATAATTGGCCACAATTGCGCTAATAATATTTAAGAGCCACGCCTATTAGTGAACGGATTATGTCGCTCTAAGTAACATAATATTATCTTGTTAATTAATTTACTAACACGGATTAATATAATTTACATAATCGTGAATAGATTATTAGTAGTTTACAGATAAAAGAAGTAATTAAATCAATTGCAACTTAATATTGTCATTCAAACAGCATAGTATCGCATGGCAGTGCTGGCGATCGCCAGATGACTTCGGGCGACCGATTTGTTATTCAAATGTAAGTTTCGACGAGCCAAAACATGAGCAGCTTTGGCAACTCGTTGACAAGATACGAGGTATGACAAAAGGTGTAACTATAACATACATATCACTACTTTGCTGGACAAAACATAGGAGCTTCAGCCTAGAAGCCAACCTTCATCAATCTTCGGTTGACATTTTAAACAGTACAAAAAGTAGGTACTTTTGTAAATGTCGTGTGTTGTTGGTTATTAAGTTGAGATGACGAGGGCTCAGTATAGTGTTGTGCATGGCTTGTATTGGAAGTGAGATCGCGACGCGACGCGTAAAACTGTCACGATAAGAATCGATCGCGAAGATACGGATCGACTCTCTCGATCGGAACTCGGACCGCGATTCGTACGACAGTTGCCCGACATTCCAGAGAAAGCACCCCGTCTAGCCCCCACCCGGAACATCAACCTTAATAGACGTGACATAGAGCGGATATTTATTGAACACGGCCTCGATACACTTCATTTGGAACAGAATAATTAAACCGATGTTCTGTTGGTAATAACATTATTGGAAATGTTATAATAAGGAGATGCGTTTTAATTAATATAATTGCTTATTGGTTAAGCCCAGCTCAACAGTGTTTATATAGTAGTAGAAATATGAAGTAACAAATAATAACGCTACAGTCTGTCGTCACACTGTAATTACGCTTAGATCTTAGTCATTAGGACCTAAAGATGACAAAACATCAATGGAGACTTACGTGTACAATATGATACCTAATAATCGACGTCGGGGCATAGAAAAACCTTTATTGAATGTTGTAATATATCTTTAATGGACATCACCTCATCTTATATGGATTATATCACAATAAACACAAATACGTTACGTCATGAAAATCACATTTTTACATAACATGATGTCATCGTTGAAGGAAAACATTTTTCTGCACCGTTTATAAAAACAGAAAATTGTCTTTTAACTTTTTACCATCTTAAAATGTATAGGTAATTTGATTTATGCAGTACCGAGTTCTTTCATGACACTGTAATTAATTCAGTTCAAATAAATATTCTTATCAATTTTCATTTACAGTCAATTAATTATACTTCATCTAAGAGACTGGATGTAGGCGCATTCAGCCAGCAATACGAGAGGCTGCCATTCTATTACCCGCTAAATGAATCTTGATTAATTTACACGTTACCTGGAAACCTTCTCAGCTACTTAATGTATTTATTTAAAACAAGTTGGATGTTCAGCGTTTAATACGGCTTCTATTTTAATTACTTTCCTGTTTACGACTTTGTCATCTTAGATGACAAAACTTTCTCTGCAAGGCTAGCTGTAAAGCAAAGAGGAAGTGAAACGTATTCGACGGTAGATAATATTCCCGTGACGCCGTTTCAGGGAGTATTCGCTAGCGGGTCGGGCGCGGGTCGTTCACTCGATCTCGTCCAATTTATTTACTTTTTTCCCAGGTGTAGTGTTACGGCTATAAAATTCAGTTTTTGTTGGTCGGGCGCATGCTCGGCTAGATCTCCCGTCGCGAGATATGTTGATTTACGTTTAACGCGCGTGACCCCTCGACGGAGCCGATCATAGACTCGATAGACGATTCGAACTGGCGCGCACCTAAGATATCGCCACATCGCACTCGTGCCGATGTATCTTGGGAAATATTTCGCGGTGTATAGCCTCCCGCCGGCCACTCGGACAAACATTAGTAGATTTCTTTGTGTTTCACACGATTCATTCTGTTTTTGCTACAGAAATACGTTTTCAAAGAACATTTTCTCGTTCCTGCTGCTTTGTATGATTTATCTCGCTTAAATGGAATAACAGTGTAGATTCACCTTAACCGAAGCGTACCTATGGTGAGCTGGCATAATCTTTAACAGCTACTAAACCTTGGTTTCCATTTCCGGGAGATTTATGCCACGCTACCAGATTGTAAGGGTTAAAATACGACTTTCGCAGAGATTTAACTGCGTACTTAATTAATGTACCTACATCATGTGACAGGACCTTTAAATTGGATATTATTTCAATTAACTTGAGACGTAACAATGTATTATTGTATGGAAATATTGGACTCATTACATTAAAAGTGGTACTTGCGTTCTGTTTGAAAGCAGCGACAATGTTTGACCTTTTCCCTTCAGGAAACAACAATAGTATCTATTGCTGTATACCTAAATACAATTCAATTGAAAGACCTATAAATGTTATACCTTTAAAATAATTATGTTCCCGGAACTCTTTCAGTGCAAACCGCTTGTACTTATTTAGTGGATGCGTATTACAGTGAGATGGAATAAAAACTGTGTTTCATTGCATTGAGTAACTGTCTTTAAATGAGACAATTTACATGTATTATTAATGAAGTCTAATTAAGAATCTGCAAGTATGAGAATGGAAGAAAAACAGTGCATATCGCATCATCCCGCGAGTGCTAAGAGGCGAGGAGAGGGAGCGGGGTATTGTGGGGCAACCGTTATTATTAGTGTCGTTTCTAACAATACATAGATTAGGGCCATGAACTTCAAATGATAACTAATAAACTAATGGATGCGAATATTAAAGAAAACCACATCAAACTATGGGTGTTGAATTACTTCAGTCTTTTATCACATCTTAGCAAGTTATTTTCAGTTTCTGTGTACATATTTTTACTTTGCTTACCATGACAAGCCTTCAAAAGAATCCTTTAGTTCTCATATTATCTTCCTAAGCCTTAATGATAAATACGATATAATGCAGTGTTTCTTCCTGAAAGCTACTAGTCATCGTGCATAACTAAAAGATAGCGCGTTAAAGTGTTGCAGTACAAGAACATCGCGCATTACGTGCATTTAAGAGCAGGATAAAAAAAAACTATGAGACAACATCAAAACTTGAAGGTGAACATATCTTTAAAACACATTACGGGTTATCCGACAAATAAAAAGCTTCGGCTCAGATAACCACACTTCATTAGCATTTCGCTTTCTGCTTAGTTAGCGTCCAGTGTGATATAAGCAAGAAATATATGCAAATATATCGTAAATGTACACATTTTTTACATTGTAGACACTGATATGTATTCAATAGACCTACCTGTTTATACAAATTAGGTGGTGCCTAAACTATCAGGCGTCTTTGGAGCGCTCGTTTAAATTAAAACATACAGACACAGGTACATAAAAAATCAATAGATGACTTTGTTAAAATCAATATTTATACGTTTTTAGTCAATAGTTTTTGTAAAATATGTTAAGATAAAGTAGTTATCTAAGGATTGTCTTATATCATGCTACATTATTATGTATAACGTATTCCTTTATTTTGAAGATCACAAGTAAATTTATGGATCAAAAAACGATTTTAGATTTTATGCAAATGTGCGAGAAGCCACGAAAATTGCAAATACATACCCTGCTGTGATTATACGAGACATATTTATGGCACTGCTAATATTTTCCTTTTACTGCATAAAAAACTAAAATATATGAAATTATTAATGTTTGATTTATACCGCAATGTTATAAATATTTACTTTAATAATTTTAGAATGCGTTTATTAAAGTGGTCTGGACACCTGTAGGCATTTACTAAGTAGCTACTTATATTTTATACTGGAACTCTTATAACAGTTTTATTTAAATCTCTGAATAAATTTCAATAGAATCGTTCCCGATAATCAAAATTTTCTCAGATGCGACTCGCAACTATTTACCACCGTCCAATCGCAATAAAGCACAATAAAGTTGGACGTCTTCCGGCATCCGTCAAACGGACTGCAGTGTCCACTAGTTGCACAACCCGCCACCCAACTAGTCGGCTCGACAAACCACCAAGTTGGGACAATTGAGCGATTTGTCAACCATTGCATTAGGTAACCGGTCACCGCGGGCGACTCGAAATCCTCAAAGCGTAGCAAACATTTTCCGCTCCTCAGCCTCTTCTTACATTACATCGATTCGGATAAAAGTGGGTTCGATGTGGTAATGGATACTTTGTCAATCAGTAGTGACGAGCTCCGCAGAGCGTGGGCCGGGGAGAAAGCAAAGCTCGCAAGAATCGCATGCTCCTTACGCAAGATATATCTGCAAGGAACACAATGGACGCGGAATGCTTGCAGAACAAGCTTTTTGGATATTTATTGGATAGATTTTGTGTGGGATGGATTTACTTTGGTGAGTTACACGCAGACACTAACGCGTTTATAGCAATAATAGTTTAGTTGATATCTTGCTGAATAAAGTGCCAAGAGACAATCGGATAACCTCGCACAGTTTGACATCTGAAACGCTGGATTGATTATATCGAAGATGCTAACAATTTTAAGTAATCCATACAAATTGTCAAAAAGTTCAGATTAATCTTGCATTTACAGTTATTACAATAGTTCAAATCACGATAAATTCATTTAGAACGCAGTTGGCAGACAATTATATAAATAGGCTTGGAGATCTGGCGAGTTAAATAAAATACATAATACATAACATAGATGGCGGTATCGAGCGCGGTACAATGTTACAACACTATCGGGTCATGACGATCGAAGCCGGGTGTCACTATCGGCACAGTCTTCGCCGTAAACGCATAAACGGTGGACTGGTTATAGTATTGGGAGAGAATGCCTGATACTTAAACTATGAAGTATGCGCCGCAGTTATCGCCTTGGACACTTTAACGGCCTTTTATTTATTAATACTTGGAATTAAGATGTTCTCACACTGACCTAAGAATTTTAAAAAAGTGACAACGGAAATGAGTCAGTATGATTCTTGCGGGATAGAATTCTCACAACTGTCGGCCTTAAATGTTCTGTTTTTTTCATTTCGGCAAAGTATTTCTGAGTTTCTTTGAAGCTGTCTGTTGCACGCGATATGTATCTAAATCAAATTGATGTCAGCCTATCACACACATACAGTCACAAAATTTTGTGAAAGATATGTGGTCTTTCAAGAACGACCCCATTTTCACAACATTTTATCTGCAACGGATGAATTTTACATGGCCATAATATATATTCAAATAACTCTAGATATCGGATAACCTATTCCGTTGCTTTTTATGGTGTTAACAGAACTGTTAGAGCTAGACAATATTTCAGACAAGGCGGTTATTATAGCCTTGAAAGGTGTTTATACTAATTTATGTCTTATTTAAAATTTATTAGCAGCCTAATGACTATGTACTAAAAATATATTAATGAAGCCAATTTTTTGGTGTTGATTTATTGCGTAACCATGTATTTAAGTCAGTAAAATGATTGCCTATTTAAGACTTTTCATAACAAAGAATCGAAGTGATTGCTTCTGCCAGACACGACGTCCTTTTGAGATATCAAAGGCAAAGTGTCGTGCATGTAAATCAAGTTACTAGCAACTATAACTATTAAATTACAAACACAGCCCGTAATGTATGTATATCTTTGTAAGTAGGCACATATTTATTGGTTTGCTTTGAGCATCTAATTTATACATATTATTAATTTGTCCAGTGACAGTCGAGATGGGAGTACCCGATCAGCTTTAAAGCAAATCCGACTCGAGTTGCTGATCGAACTATCTCATGGTGCTAAGATTACCTTATTCTGAAAATGACACTTAAAGTAAAATTATTGCGACACCAACAACTTTAATTGATGAAAGGTAACTTTATAGTTTTTATATGAAAGTGCGCAATGTTGGTATATAATATGAATGTTGTTCATTAGTTTGCTAGCGACCTCGCGAACCGACTGCGCTACCCGACACCCGGCTGTTACTAGGTCGACATAGATGCTTGGCTCGCGGTGCGAACTATTTGTACCGTTCAAGCCCACAGTTAGGGTTACACGCGTGCTAATCCAATACCAGATAAATGATACTCCGCTATGTAGGACGGCGACATTTCGCCTCTAGGACAAACAAATGATGCGGTATGCCGAACACTTTACGCATAGTTTCGCTTGATGTAACATTTTGTACTGTTACACTAGCTATGTGATTTTAACACATTGGCATTTAACAATAAGAAATAGGAGATCGCATCTCGTCTGCGATATTTAGTGCTAGAAGGTCTAAAGTCAACTCGCGAACATGTAAGCTTTTTTAGAAGATCGCTGATGTTAGTAATATGCTTTGTTCCTTAGTACCACACTGTCATTACTCTTCGTGCAATAAGATCGGTATTTAGGGCACAGATAAGTCATAAAACTGGAAGGTTACAAGTAATTCTGAGAACCGATTCGATCTGCACTTATACCAAATTGGATATCTTGTTTGAAATGCATTTGATGTTTATCGTACAAAAACAAAATCTGGCGTGAAACAAAGACCGAGCTGAGAATAAATAGGAGGGTGTAGGTAAGTGAAGGTTTGTGATCCCCGAGGTCCGTATGCCGCGGGCCTAGCGTCTAACGGTGGATGCGCCCACTCCGTAGGTGTCGCCTGGCTGCGCCGACCATCCGTCCCGATGTACCCGCGATTTACGAGACATCTCCTACTTTATTGGCTAAAGCGATTCACATAAATCGACTAAGTACATCTCAGGGTATAATTTTTAATGCAAAGACCAATTTATATAAGCATCTCTATATTTATAAGCATCGTTCTAATTATAATTTGATGATAATTCTTATCTCTCGTTTGGAAACATTTGTATGTGTTGGTATTATGGAAATTCAATCTGATTATTAAATGATTGAGTGATCTAAACTGTGTCAAATTGAAATCCATTACTTATCTTTATAATTACATCCAGATATGTCGGGTAGTTTACAAACTAGCGCTCACCCGTAAAATGTTTGAAGATTTTTTACATTTGCCTTTATTGACTACAGTAGTCTTTGTTTTATTAATATCCAGTTTGATTGTCGAGGTTCTCAGAAAGCGGTATAAGAAACTAATTAAATTACGTTTTCAATAGAGATGTTAAGTAAACATAAAGCATAAACATCACGCCATGGGAGCGTATTTGTTAAACGTCGGTATCAGTACAGTTATTTGTTAACGTGGCTTATAATCGCCTGAAAGATTGAGTGACAGGACAGACCTGGGGCGGCCGTCACGCCGCACTACCAAGTCTAGACGCAGACGCGTCCGTTAGGCATTCAGGCTCACACAACGTACCCGGAATCTGACTAGATATCATCTGCTCGCCGTTCGTTATTTGTTGACTTGAGAATAGATGGAAACGCAACTGAAATTTGTTAGCCCCACTTTATTCATCTGCCTAGCCTTTTCCCAACTACATTA
>JAKRBP010000768.1:245006-256513 GCA_022398575.1 Heliothis subflexa | reverse complement strand
ATACCTCTTTTCTCCCGACGTTTCGGCCGAATTGCAATAGCAATTCGGCCGTTGGTTATCGTAAATAGGTGCCTACCTATCTAATACCTACCTAATCCCTTTGTTTTTCAATGAGTTTCATCGTACTACATATATCTTTATCTTAAATCAACCCATATTGTAGGTATTACTTGCTACTATCAGTTTACAATTAGACTATTTTGTACTTATAGGAAATATCAATACCACAGTAGGTACCTAACAGAAACGTAAATATTTTTAATGGATTCCATAATCTTAAAATACAGTACCTAGTGCGCTGCGATTAAATTCTAGAGAATTTTCAGACTTTTCAAAGAAAAAAGGGAATTGGGATTATCACCTGTTTAATATTCTGTTCGCATTAGGCTGACAGGTAGTTACTAAAGTGCACCATTGTGGAATCCAAGTGCTGTGTATAAGAAGACAGTGATTTAAATATTTTTTATCTAAAAGGAAAATGAGGGGAACTACAATGTATGTACATAAATATACATATCATATTTTTACTAAGGCATACATTAAGCACACGACATCATGAGCCATAAGAAACAGAATACCTTAAAAGAAGGCCGAAGCATACTTTAATGTAATTAGGTAGAAACTGATGTGTTTGACATTTAAAGACCTAAACACAACGTGGCTCGCCTAAAAACCAAACCTAGATGTGCAAATTATATTAAATATGGCCATGTTTAACGAATAAAACCTCTATACCTGTGCCGCAAATGTTACATACTTTAACAAGCATAAATTTCACACATCTACAAAACTATCCAAAATTCAGCGTCCCTAAATAATTAAACTAACACAAATCAAATTGACATTGTAACACATTGACAGGTCTAATTCCCCCGATTCTTCCCTTCTAATCGGCAGCCGAAATCCTTTCGGCCCATTTAGGTACTTGTCCTACTTATCCCCTACCTTTGACGAGGTGACAGTTCCAAATACGTGTCAACATCACTTTCAACTTGTTTAATTTAAACCCTAAAGTTGGGTACGGGCCCAATTGGCTTTGATTACGTTTGTAAGTGGAAAATCGCTTATTTTTATTTAATTTTTATTTTTATACACTATGATGTATGCTATATAGTGATTAGTTGAAGATATTTATTTTGTTACCATTGTAAACAACTCGTAACTTGAAAAATATTATTTCGGGAACGACCTTGTTTGCCTAGCCGCTATTGTAGTTCTTGAAGACATATTTTCTTATCTATAAAAAAATGGAAAGTAAGGATTTGATTTCTTTTGTTGTTTTATTAAATTAACAATGTAATATTTTCACAGTTGGATCGTGAGATAGTAGCGATACCTCGGTCGACGAACGTGCACCGTATCAGGCAAAATTTTGACGTTTTGGACTTCAAGCTAAGCCCAGAAGAAGTTGAGCAGCTATCAAGTTTCAACAGCAACTACCGACTTAGAACTCCAGCGAAATGGTACAACCACCCCCAGTTTCCATTCGAAAAGAAAAACCTTACAGAGGAACAAATTAAATACATTATAGAACATAGCAAAGAGGATTGATTTTTAAGTGGTTTATTTATAGTTCTTTTTATGTAATTTTTTTCTAATAATATTAAGGTGGTGGGTGTTATCCCACGCTATCGACTCCTACGAAAATTAAACAAAACACGTGTAACATGTGTAACACAAAAAAAATCAGCTGAAAGGCATTAAATGGAATAAAAATATTCTCTGTGTTACTTGTTTCTTTTCATACTAGAACCTAATTTATCTGAATATTAAAAAACAATCTGATTTTAAGTACATCTATTACCCTTTCCTTAACACCCTTTCCTCAAGCCATCTTCTAAAATTGTATTAATGACCTAATTCTCGCCAGTAAGATTTTTCAAAGAAAAATGCCTATGATTTATCAAGCATTTATTGAAAAATCTCATCGCTAGTACGAAGCCTTAATAATAAAAGCGACTTTCTCATAAAGTCCTTTATTTAATATCTATATAATTTATTACTTTCCCTTTTATCACAGAAACCACTTCCGAGAGAAAAGTTGTTCAGTAATAATCTAATTTGATTCGTTCTAAACAGAACTTTGTCAAGTTGTCGCCTTGCCTCTAAGACGTTTTTGTTTACAGAAGAGGATAAAACCCTTATTCATGACTTCATAGGAAAAACATAAGTACCTTGTTAGTGAGAATTAAATATGTTTAGTGTTCTGAAAAAATCAGACCTGCCTACATCTTATTTTTAGCCTTTGCATTTAAGTAACAAGGCATGCTAATTAGTGTGTAATGATTAAGTTAGAATAAATTGATACCTACACTACATACGAGAACGAAATTCTATTGTTAGCAAGCATAGTAGTGTTACTTAATACTTAGACCAAATAAGGCAACTATTACAGATTTAGTGATCAAAGAATTTATGAAGAGAAATTAATTCTGCGTCGTCGATTCGGTTTAGCTTCAAACTCGAAATTAACCGGCTGAGCGTTGCGGAGCGGAAAACGTTTCCAATAATTAAATAGCTACCCACCTTATCTCATCTCAAAGGAGTTGTGTTAGCCTTTTTAATCTCCTTAGTATTATGTAATTGAATTCTTTTAACCGCGAGTATAAAGGAAATACCGTCGCTTTTATCTGAAGCCCGGGCTTTCGGATCACCTAATTGATTTGTGAGAGGCTTTGTTGCTATTTGTGTAATAATGTAAATCCAATAAAGTAATCTGCGTTGCCGCGTAAGCAATAGTTTGTTACCCATTAGTGAGTGTAACATAATAACTTGACAAATGTTGTGATATCAGTTACAAGCGCTATTAAATTGTTCCGCTTGTTTGTGAGCTTGCATTTATTATTGTACTATTTATGAATCATTTGGGACGATCACGTAGAGAATAGACAACAATTTTCTAGAACCGATTTTAAAACCAGAAACATATAGTAGGTACGTAATTTGTTAAACATTAACTAGAATTCGCATTGGAGTGAAAGATTAGAGATCAATAATTTTGTTGTACTCGTAAAAAACTTTAGAAGACGACGAAGGAAAATTACAGCAACAAAGAAGAAGCAACTTGAAGTCGTTAAGAAGAAATGTATTTTTCGTTTCTCATTGTTTTTCTGTGTCAATGGTTTGTTAGTAATTTGAACCATTATAAGCTCTTCGAATTTCCCAAAGTAAGCGCTAAGCGTCGCTATGGCACGTCATTAGAAATCATTACGGTACGAAGACTGGTAGCTTTAAGTGCCATTAAATGAAAATGTCCTAAAATTATGGGCACTTAGTGCAAGGAGCCATTCTGTAGAGGCTATTTCCATTCCACCAGAACATGTATACGTTCGTACGTATTCCTTCTGTGAAATACGTAACGGTCAAATTTCACATGTAGTATTTTATTTCAGCACATGGCTACAGATAACATCGTATGTAGTACCCGTATTGTTGTTATCCATTGCATAATAATCATCAGTTTTAGGTATGTATTTCGGCCAGTACAAACAACTATGTTGGCATTATGGCAGCGACACCGCATGAATGAGCCTTTATAATGTAATGGCCGTACTGTGTTGGCGCAGCTATCAATTCGAAGCTTTATCATTGAATGCATACTGGATGCTTGTTTTTTGCATGTGGCTTATTTATGAGAAAAGTTAGGGGAGGTTCGGCCGGTCCTAACATAAATTAGGTGCGGTGACACGGACTAATTGGCGTCATTATGCGCGCGGATGGCCGGCGCGGGGCGGTGAGGCGCGCGTCCCTAGCCACCGTCTATATAACCAAAGATTCACTTTTCTTCCTCTATCGCTAACGATTAATTACACAAAGGTACATTTGTTTCTGGTGTTAAACTCACAAAGGGGTCTGATTAGCCCAACATTAGTCAACTTCTTAAATAAACTACCTCGCAACTAATCATAGTAAATGCTTTCGTAATTTGCCCGTTACTGAAGCTGAAAATACTGTTGATTTCTTTATGCTGATCAATTAGGAGTTTCTTGTAAAGCTAATCGCCGGTGCTACGAGCGGTATTTTCTCAACTATATAAATGAACGTGAGCAATGGTGAGCCGGACTAATGGTGGGCGGTGTGTACAAATGTGCGAGCTCAGCGTGGTCGGCGCACCGCTAAGCAGACAAGTAGCGCGGTCCACGCACACTAATTGCACACTGAATCAAATACCGTTGAAAAAACTCGCATCAATCAAAGGGGCGGCGAAAACAAAATTACTTTCCAAAGTCGTTACGTCTAAGACGACAGAGTCCGTTGTTTTAATCACAAAAGAGATAGAGTTACTTTTATTATACTGAGGGGTTGTTTCCTGTTCGCCGTTGTCTTTACGTCAACTACTCAAAATTCAGGAAGCCTTTTGTTGTTGTGGAGGCTTCTATTCAAGATTCGCTAGACAGTGGATCCCGGTGATGTCAGTTGGAATATTAACAAGGGACGCGACGTCGGCCGGCGCTGCCTGACAATCCTTTAAGCGTCCAAACGTAGCGGCATGTAGGGAGACGCCGCTCGGACGACGTCAATACTGATCTTTTGAATACCACTGCTGATAATGTCTCCTTAAACACAATTCAATCTTAGACGATTGTGACGGAGTCTTGCAAGATAAGTAGTTTAATAACGCTAAAGCTGAACAATGTAAGCCATTTAAGTCTAAAATGTTTCAGAATTCTTAATCTCTTCAGTATGCAAAAGTGCTCGTAGCAATATTATCTCTTTTGACCCCCCAATCCTTTCTATAACTTAAAGTACGTCATATCTCAGCAAAGTTTTAACGATATCATGTAATAAAGAACATTCTAGAGATTGCCAGATCCATAAAAGATGAAAATTTGGAGTTCCAATAAAACTGTAAAAAACTGCCCGACAGCTATCTCTAATGCCGAACCCTAGTTCGTCTGAACTTCAACGTATTTGTATTCATATCTACCACTGACTAGGTTGTCTAGAGACTGAGTATCTTGACTATCTCATGCAACTTCATGAATTTGTAACATCCATCTTATTTGTTTTCAAAGATACTTGTAAATAAAGTTAGTTCTCTCGAGTCCAAAAGCCAGTATAGTAACATAAATCCATCCTTTTAAGTTGAATCACGTTCTACAAATGTTTGCTGATGGCACACACGACGGGGCCACATAATAGAAAGACAAACGTATCGGAACTTTGACTTGACAATCAATTTTATAACGTTCTAACGATCCATTTTATACAGAGAGTATGATACTATAAAATAGCTGCGTTGTGTGATATTAATTCGAATAAAATATCACAGTCAGACTACCGATATAGTGAACGCAATGGCTTCATGTGGTTTGGTACCTATACACCTACAAAAAAATCATTCATCCAAGTATTTGAATCAAAGACCCTACGAGATGACAACGCAACATCATTATACACCAGGATTCCTTCACATAACCTAGTCACAGGTAACGCAAAGAGCTTACTGCTTATGTTAATCATCTAGGAACAGCACCTTCATGCACTCAGAGATTTGGGAGTGACAAGTACATGACGTACAAGCTCCTGTCATTGTATGAAATCCTGCAGGCATCTCGTTCCCTCGTCAATCTTTGAGAGGCTTTGGGTACGTCACACGCAACACACCCAACCATGCCAGATTAACAGCGTCAGGGTAAGATCTAGCACTTGATATGTAGGTTACTATTATCTTAGGCAAAGATATGAGGTATCTGGAAGTATACCTTTTACCTACATTACAAATACCTAATGACATGTATAATGTACAGACGTCAGCACATTGACTTACCACTATCTGTCAAATTTCTTCAATAGATTTTCAAGCTTATTACAATAGTGGTAAAAATTTACATGAATTTGAGTTGACCTACTTTCGTCCGTACGTACGAAAATGATTGATTTTTTTGTTATAAATACTGTGCCATTAAGCGTATTTTAAAATAAATACAAAGAAAAGGCAACCCCTGATTATAAGAGGATTAAAGAATTTAAGATTCGAAGCTCAGATTGAAAATCGATATAATGTTGAGCAATCCCTAAATTAGAATCAAAATCAAGCCATTTTCATGGGTAATATTTATATCGAAATTTATTATGAAAAAAAAACTTCTACTTATTTATTTAAAAGTTTTTATCAATACAAAATTAGGTGATGGCAAAAATAAATAATAATGAACAAAATGCAACTTTGTTGAGGTTAATCAAATTAATTGCAGGCTTGTTTACAAAAGAAAGCAATTTAAGTTTCACAATATGTAAAAGTTTGTGAAGTAAATATTATGTCAATTATCAGCTTTAGAAATAAAGATATTTTTTACTTGGGTATCTTAATAAATAAATAACTTTGATTTTATTTAACCAACATTCTTACAGTTTTAAAAAATGTGGACACAGAGTAAATTGTATGTTGCATGAAACAGTACATTCATGAAACCGACACATCGTATGTACCATAAACCGAATGCTACTGGCAGTAAACAAGTGAACCTGACAATGTCTAATACGGGCGTAAAGCACTGAACTAAAGCGTTGACTTGAAAATAAGAAAATCAACGAGAAAGAACACGGCGCTTTGGGACCAGACGCGAATCTTGTTTTGTGTAAATACAGTCCCGTGGCTGAACAACTCAGGCGAATAGAGCACGAACGTCAATCGGTGCGGGACTGTGTTGCCAGCCTCAATTTCGGCAACGAGTTTTTGAATTTGGAAGGCTGAAAGTCGCATACGGGTATTACCGTTACAGAGGTGTCAACCTTTCCAGTGATAGGATGTGCGAGTATTTGAACATGGATTAAAAATACTTCAATTCGTAAAATCCGACAAATACAGAATATTTCCTGATTACCGTAAAGAGGACCCACGCGTTGATTCTTGATAAAATAATAAATTGATCGAGGCGTATGTTGTACACAATTCGGTTTCACATAATCTTTACGTGAAATAACACAAAATACCTTGTGGTACTTTACTTGCAGACAAAGAATATTTTTGAATAAACAAACGGTCAAACTACAATATTCAGTTGACAACCCCGATGCGGCGTTTGTCGAAGCGAGTAGCGCGTGATAGGCGCCCACGATCTTCCCGCGGGACGACACGGCACTGCAACGACAACGAGTCGTCTGAACATGCTCTTATGACGCAAGGATGTCAGCGACAACTCGATTCGAATACCGTTGACATGCATGGAAATGCTGTATCGTCGACAGATGTTATGTACCTCTAAAATGGTGACGTATTGTTATGCATTACAATTTCATTGCGTTGACTGCGCTCGACTTAATCCTTCTCTGTTATTGGTATTCATGAATGTAGTGTCTTATCTTGAAAGGATTATTTTTGTGTAATTTATCCCCAGCGTAATTATTACTTGAGTTGCCAAAGGTAAAGTTCTGCGCAGCAACCAATTATTTAAAAGCAAAAAAAAAACATTGGCACAGAAACCCAACAAATCTTAACCGCTGATTGTTACACAACTTTCACGTCGAACGATTTTTCCAATTTAACTTGTGCCACAATCTATTTATGTATGTGTAAAACTGTATGCAGCGACAAACGCCAAGAAGTATGGCGATAGCAACAGCGTTTTATTGAGGGCCGCTTGCAACAGTCGGAACAAAGTTCTAAACTCGTGTATTGTGTTGGATTCCGAATAGCGCATGCATTCTTCACGCTTGACCGACCGCTCGGATCTACTCGAAAACTCTGTTTATAAGAATTTTGCATTTCTACAAGCGTTTGTGCCGCATCACTTAAATTGAAATAAAGTGGTGCTCTGTTTATAAATGTTTCAGATATATTTCTTTTCAAGGCAATTAATATAAATTATGGAAAATTTGTAACTGTTTTTTTATGTTTTATTAAAAGCACTTATTACGAATACCAAGAATTTCTTGCTAAAGGTACGTGTTTTATATTTATTGAGTACATAAACTTCGACCTGGTTACGATATCTATTTATATGTAGATAATAATCTTATTTTGTTTGGTATATGGGCTAAGTAGGGATTTAATTTATATGTTTTATTTTATTGCGCTAAATTCTTATGCTATTCCTAAAAATAGTATTTTTTTGGGCTATTTCTGAAATATCATAAACATTCATTGAATAAAGTGACTCATAAAGTCTATACAAGTTTATTATAATATTTGCTTGGGTTTAACATAACTATACCCAAACTTAACCCTTTCCCTGTCCACCAATTGTTTAACTTTGTGGATAGTGAATAGGACAATACCTAGTATAACAATTTAATAATTATAAAAAAATTCTACAAGCATTAACATATAAACTAAAAGGCGTACAAAAGTTTATTGCCATCGCTGTCTTCCGTGTCCAAGAAGCAGGCGGCATTGCCTCGTCGGCAGTGCTTATTCTCTGTATAGCTAGCCTTTGGATCGCTAGAAGCGTCAACCGGCTTAAATAGCTCGGCATAAAGACCTAAAGCTTACGAAGCTCACGACCTGAGGGTTTAGACCTCAAACTGTTCGAAAATAGCTCGTCTTAGATACATTAATTAAGTTATCCATTTGAATATAAATAATGATTCTGACTACCTACCAATAACAGAGTATGTGCACCTACCTCTATATAATAGACTAGGTTTTGCACAATTTATTTTCGCTGTTGCCAACTCCGTGGATGTAAAAAGATCAAAGCATAAAAACTGTTCATTCCATTTTTAAAATGTTGAACAACAAAGTAGGAATACTTGAGGTGTTGTCAAAAGTGAAGGCGCTGGAAGGTAATTGTTGTAGGTCCCGCGGTTTCCCCCCAGTTGTAATTACCCTGGCGTACGTACACCATTAATTGCTTCTCACTACGGAAACACTGATGGAGGTCGTTTATCCGGCCAGTTTGTTCACTTATCTATCTACTGTTTTTGCTCTGTCGTGTTTAGACGCAAATAAAGTGGCCTGAACTAACTAGCTTGGTTTTAAATAGAGCCATTTAAATTCAACGTTCGCATATCGTTATGCAATTGTTTAATATCATTTTGTTTGTTATGATTGAATGTGGACGATCAAAATATTCTGCATAGCAAGCCGTGCTGAAGGCTGGTGACCAGTTGCCGCAATTTTAATTAATAATTTAAACTGCTGCCACTATATTTCACATTTTTAGCAGCTAACGAATACTGTTCCTTGATAAAAACACTCATTGTACAATGTTAAACTAAAGCGATTCAGATTATCTTTAAATGTCTTCAAAAGTTTACGAATTTATGAAGTCAAATTTTTACTCAAAGCTTTGTTCACCGCTACTCTCCCTAATTTTGTTACAAAAGTTTAGTTAAGAAGAGTATTAGCATTCAAGTAATTGAAAATGCATTGTTAAAACTTTATTAATAGCATTCAAGCCAAGTGTAAACCGGGTGACTCTCCCCTGCGCCTGGTACAAACTTATGAAGAGATATTTTTTCTTTAAAATATAAGAACCTTAACTTTTTACTTAGGATAGCGTTCAAGATTTTGTTGTAAAGTTTCCAAGTGAAAAGCCCACAAGAATAACTAACTCAGCCGTTGCAAGCGTTTTTGCAAGCTCCACGTTTTTGTTGGTGCAAAATTTATATCGATTTTGTCGTAGCATCTGCCGTTGTCGTGAACTTTAATTCTTTGACGAACACATTACCTCGCCGATTATACTTTCCGCGAGGAATCTTTGTGTAATATTAAGTGTGCCACAGCTTTCGTTTAACGGCTGAAGTTTAAAAAAAATATATATGTTCCTTCCCATAATAATTGAAGCAAACATTAATTACGCGGAGAGCTGTGGGCGAGGGGTTTGCCCGCTGCGCGAGTAGCCAGCAGCGCCCGCACCGGACGTGTCTACAACTCTACACACCACCTATAGGAACGTTTGCCGATATAAACTCCAGCTCAATGTTTGCGGACCATTAAAGTGAAACATTTTTGCTTATTAAAGTTAACATCGCAGTACCAAGTTCGGTAGTTAGCGAAACGGCTTACGGACTTTTTGATATTTGAGACTTATTTTGTTGTGCTAAAGTTTAGCCTGTCATTAATTAGACAATAGGTAGCTTAATGTGAAACATTAAACTTTTAATGGCAGTACCCGGCTGTATTCTTACTGTAGTGGGTAGATACGGTCTGAAACAGAAGTTGGTTTACACTGTTACTTTAAAACGACTTAATTGACATAGAATTATTCGATACTACTTAGCTAATTACCGCCTTCTGCGAGTAATGATTAAAAGGTTCTGTTATTTAAATGTTGCTAGTGAATATTATAAATATTTGCTGAATTTGTTGGCGACGGTACTTTAGATGTATGTACCTACATTATAATTTAATAGCTAGTCCTCGGTTTGTAATGGCCCATTGATAATGGCCCATAATCTGTTGTCACATTTGATGTCATATTTTTTTGTTATTATTTCGGCCTAAAATCACAACACATCATCATAAAGATTTTATCACGTTTGTATCTTTAAATTGAGGTTAATTGGGGTTTTCTGTCCAAAAAACGATGCCTATCACATTGTTGACAAAAAGGTTTCAATTCTATTTCCAGTAAGCCTCAATAGTCATTACGAAATCATGACCCGACTTCTTCAAAAGAAAATCGATTTAATGCAAAAGTTACTTCTGAAGTTTCGATTCTCCTTTACCAAAATTGATGGAAATAACCGCGCCTTAAATCTGCGACTATCGAAAATGTACCACCCACAGCCAGAGCTTGTAATAAACCTTTAACTACTGCTTGAACTAATAACTTCTAATTAAACCAAGCTTACATCACATTAGCACAATCCAGAGGTGGAGTAATGGCAAAATACAATCAAGTACCTACTTTAAGTTAGAATTTGGGCGAGAGCTTACGTCCACCTCGTTGTCACGCCATGAATATTGAATAGTCGCCGGTCTAAGCTCGCAATAGTTAATCTTCTTTTCAGTGGTATAACAGCCGTTTTAATTATAAAAGGCGTATTATCGTTGAAGAGAATTTCGTGGCGTGTCGTGTCCGCAAGCTGTCGTCGAAAACTAACGCAAAACTAAACACAGCTTGCGTGGGCTCGGACTGATTGTAATGTTAGATTTAAAAGTCAATGGCTGTTATACCTTAGTTTTATTAGTAGTACTTGACTTCTATCATATCGAGCTTTATAGTTATAGTAGATTATCTTATTTATTTTGCTGGTATTATGATACCGTCTTTAAATTGGAAGAAGAGTTGTGATGAGCTAAAATTAAACTGTATCTTTCAGTACTCACAATGGTGTTTAGTTATTTTCATCTGCAATTTCAAAACCATGAATTAATGTAAAACTTCAGACCGTCATTATTTATTACGCCAATGTTGATGCAGAAGTCAACTTTTCAAAGCGATGCTTGAACAAAACTTCGAAACATAAATACTTGATACATGTTTACGTAGTTTCAGTGTTTGTAGTATTTTCATGCAAGTAACAAGAGCTCGAAGCAATACAAGGACGCTTTGCAAGTCGCCGCCTAGGGACTGGGGTGGCCCGGAACATTGTTGCCCTAACTTATATTCGATTCC
>JAKRBP010000768.1:170096-181279 GCA_022398575.1 Heliothis subflexa | reverse complement strand
TATAACTTTGTTATTCATATATTTGTATGAAAAACAATAATTATTACAAGCAGTTTCACGCACTTCTCGAGGGAACTACTTCCTGTACCCGTATAAAAGGCCTGTATGTTATTCCGATATATAAGCTATATTAATGCCAATTTTCATTAAAATTCGTCCAGTAGTAAGTTTTGCGTAAAAGAGTAACAAACACCCATACATAGGTACATACATTCTTTCCCATTTACAATATTAGTAGGACTTAACGGGAATTATTGTCATAGAAACAAAGTAAGGTTTTATTGCATTCTGTTGTGAAAAGGGAATCTTGTTTTATAGTAAAACTGGAATCCCAATTAAAAGATATGATCTGCATCATGAAACAACGCCGACGATATTGAGTCAATATTTGAAACATTCCATAATACCTCTACTAATTATGAAATGCTAATATCCCTGGGAGTACAATTGCAGCAATGCAGACTAGTTTACCTAATATCTTGTAACTATTTAAGATAAAACCGTTGCAAGTTAACAAACAATTCCGAATTTGGGAAGCACGGTACAAGAAATAGACTACCCAGAGGGTAAACTTAAACACAACGTCAACTAGAGACAAAAAATAGTCACCGCTCACAACCGCACTATGTTTGGTCGAAGCCACATCCACGTTCATTAGAACTCCAATATTGGCAGATGTATTTTCAGAATCATTGCATGAATTCTATTTAAAAATATAAAATTTAATTCTATCACCAACCTACTTTGTAACCAGGCTTACAATGTGAACTTTCAACAGAAATTATAGGAATAAAAGAAAGACATAAATCGTATCAGTCGCTTATCTTCCACAAGTTGTAGGAATCAAGCGAAACGGGTTAGTGTATGCTTCTTGGCAATGTGCCAGCAAGCCAGCTTTACTTAAGCACTATTGTGGTTTTTACGTGCCTTTAAACGATTCTATCGCAACTATTTTTTACGCCCTACAACAAAGTTTGATGTTAGGCATCGTTGAAGTTAAATAGCTAAAATAAGAATTTAGAAACCCTAACTATCCGTTTAACTTCTAACGCTAAGGCTTTAACTATAACTTGGCTATAACTATTGAAATTTATATAAAAGTTATAAAACTATGATAGTAGATAGGATGTTAAAGATTAGATTTTGGTATTGAACCTAAAGATGTATATCTAGTTTTATATAGTTCTGTTTTCGTGTTGAGTAAAACAACGTCACCATAAAAACAATTTATATAATGCACATATTCGTCTAAGGAAAACAGGAGGTACAGCACTTTTCCCTTCCCAAGGTTCCAAGTCACCCTCCTCAAATTTTTCTTTAATACGTTTATGAAGTCGCTTTTAACAAAGGTAAGATACACCTAGTTCCCAGAAGAACACTGAAGGTCTGGCCCAAGTTCACAAGTAGCCGACTCGAATTTCGTAACATGAAAAAGTTTGTGTAACAACAGTGTGCGCCGGCGGTCTTCCCCGAGGACGCAGCCACAACAAATTACTGGCAAACAACTTCGAAATAAATTAACTCTCAACTTTCAAGCGTTTTACTTTCTTTTTGTTAGACGAAAAACAATTTCCTTTGTGTTTTGTTTACGTTGTAACGTTCTTTGGCGTGGAAACCGTTCGGTGAAAATAAACGCATTTTTATGTATCGGCAACTTAAATATCGGCGTTATAACACCAAGAATATTTTTTATTCGAACCACTTGCCAGCGGACGTGTCAATATTATTTTTTTATTTTATATGGCTAACCTAACCAGTTACGAGAGATAAACATTTATGTATTTTGTACAAAGCTGGGAATTTATAAAGGCTTTTAGTACAATATCTGGTTTCTATAAATAACGACACTTTCAAAGTAAGTAAATGGTTAGTAGGTAATCATAAATCAAATAACTACCAGGAAATTTATGTGAAAAACAAGCTAACAAATACTTACACAATACAAAATAACAAAAAACACAAAGTCATAAATTTTATAAAACCCAAAAACGGCAACAAAAATATCACAAAAGTTTGCTTAAATTCTGTAAAAATATATCAGAAAATATATCTCTCTGCAACTCACGCACGCGATCCTGCCAGTTACAAACCAACGGAGGGTCGGACAGAGGGACAGATGGACATAAAATTATAGGGATACCACTGGCAACGAAACCTAAAAACATGTACATATATTTTCATGTAAGGGTTGCGCAGATAACTTCCTCGCGTCATCGTCAAAAAGACAAATGTATGTTTCGGTACAGCCCTAGTTTTGAAACTTCGAAAACGGTTCCGCATAAATTGCTTTTAATTTCCCGCTTTGTCCATAATACATGATTCCACGTTAATGAGTCCGGAACGTTAATATTCAAGGTCCTAAAGTCGTGTAATCATTCCTGTGTGCCGCGGACCGGTAAAACAGGCCTACTTATTTACGAGCATATTTACAGCCAACTTGAGCCAGTATTGTTGTTCTCAAAAGAAAATATGAATTCGTTTATTTAATTTTGATTCGTTTCGTAACATTTTGTCGTCAAACAATATGCTAAAGATACCGTAAATTAGATTTCGCCTTTGATTTTATGGAGCAAATTAATTTTGAACTGCTTATTAGTCTCGGGAAAACGTCTATATTATTATGTTTTACAGAAGTTAACAAGCATATTTGAATTGTGTTGTTTGATATAAAATTATACATTTGTTGCCATTGAAATATTGTAGTTAGGTACTTAGTTATTAACGATGGTATATTAGAAGGTACTCAATATTTTATGACGTACTGAGTCATGATTAATTATTTCTGAGATGTAATTAGGTATATGTATTTTGTCATCAGTAACACGCAAATTAGAATTCCGAAAAGCAAGACACAGATTTCAGTGAATATTAAATTAAACGGTGTTCTTTCACCAAACTTTCCAAATGAACACCACCGTTAAGTCCACAAAAACAATTGCCCATCGACAGCCCGTTAACAAAATACAGATTGACACATAAATTGTGGTACAATTTTCCTTTATTTCTGGGAAATTAGACATTCAAAACTCAATTCTCGGCCAAGAGCCCAATTTTGAATGCAATTTACGGCTAATTAGAGTCTTAAGTACAGAGGCCGGTGGCGCGAGACGGCAGGCGTGGAGGAAGTTTGCAATGGTGGCGTTAATGCGGGCCAGGCGACGAAGCGCTAGTGCTGCCCCTAATGTGCAATAACTAGCACTGTTTTGTTTCTGTCGCCAACTTAACATTCAACTCGCTGACTCACTACTTGTCTTAGCCTGGCCGAGCTGAGACCCTCAGTTAAATGTAGCGTGAGATGGCCTTGTTGTTGAGCTATTATATTGTTGAAATACCATTTGCAAAACAGACGCCATTCTGCTTTACATTTGCGTAAACATTTTATGTAAATTATCGAATCATTTAATAAAGCAAAATAATGTAATTACTTGAAAAGGATATGCCTGAAATGCTTCGGAAAACTCTTACAAAATTAAACGATCAATTGAAGTCTTTTGAGATTGTTTTAACAATTTCTAAACCACTCTCTTTACTTATTCAAATATCCGCAATGATCAAAACTGAAAGTAATATTTTGCGCGAAATATTTGGAGAAATTATTTCTTCCCTCAGAATTTGCCTTACTTACATTCACGTTAAAAGCATTCCAGAGCTTCTTAATCAACGGTCTACGAATATTAATTTAATTAGTTAAAAGTTTTTGTAACTTTTAAGTAAAAAGGTGGAAGCGAAAAAAGATTCCGCGCGGGCGCCGGTGTAAAGGAAACTTTAGCTTTTGAATTCGAACAAGCAACATTTATTTATCTTGCCTACTTTGCAAATCAATTAAGTGAATGAATAGGCATCATCCGTAGTATACGTACCTGGTAAGGTAATTTCTTGTACGTTATCATGTTCCTCGCAAAATATGAGTGTAAATTGTGTAATGACTAATGTATATTCATGACGTAGCGAGGCGGTGAGGCGGCGAGGCGCCTCAGAAGCAAGATGTATTACAGGCGTGCAACATCGCAGACTCGGCATCCCGTAACAAATGTATGTACGTACCATGCTACTCTCTGATACATGACGTGCCGCCACGTCAATGATTCAAGCACAAATTGCGGACCGCCCTCAGATAATCGCGTGTTTTGAATTAACAATGTAAGGAATAATTGAAACATTTCATTAAGCTTCCGGATGAGTGATTTTTGTTTGTGTTTAGGAATTTAATACATTAAAATGTACGAAGGGATTTAATCGTACCAAACGCTCATAAATTGTTGATTTTCATTTCAATTCACTCAAATACATAAAGAATTTTGTACTTTTATTCCAATTATTAGTTTTATCATTCAAATAGAGGTTTTCTCAAAGCGCCTGAAAAAACTTCTATCTCATCCGCTAAATATATTGATCTATTATGTCTTGTGACTTAGTCCAAATGTATGTGTACTCGTATGTACCTATATTGAATTACAAAAACATGGCAAAAATACACTCAATTATAAATATGAAATCTTTTTACTGGTGTTCAACAACCGTTTAATAAACCATACGCGATACACTATTCAAACTACCTATATACCAAATTATTCGATCTGAACTCAATTCTGATAACAACGTTTATAAATATTTAAGTACCTAGACAATTTAGTACAAGGTTGTCATAGATATCATAACTGATATATAAGTACCTATATAAATAATTCCTTTGCATTATTAATGAATGATTTCATCTACAATCACTTTCATAAAGCCTTTGTGATTTTTGCTTCGAAACTCATTTTGAAATGTCTGAAACATTTATTTATGTAAACCCGTTTTCAACGTTAAACCTAGAATACTTGGGTCGCTTATTTAGCCCTAAAAGGAGTATTCCTGAGACGGGCTTTGGCTAAATGTTTGAACGTCGTAATCCACCATATTTCATCATAACCTTTAGGCCCAGTTTTAGGAGAAAGATTTAAAAAATAAATGCGCATATAAAGCTGCGTAATCTTGGATTAAGAGCGAATGTCATGTTGAAGTAGGAATGGAAGGGAAACGTATAGATTTGTTCCTTATCCCCCGCGAGATAGGCGCCCCGCATAGCATCAACGTATCCTTTGAAATCACGTTGATATGCGGAATGCGTAGGGCTGCCGGCTAATAATTCTTTCAATAATATAATACTTTGACATGATATTGTATCTTCCCTTTTGTCTTTTATCTACATGTTACAGTCAGAGTATTATTGTCATTTCTAAACGTTTTAAATAATATAAATAGACCTTTATATTTGTCAGTCTCCCTTGTCATATCTCATTTTGTATTTTTATCAGGCTAAATGAAATGATAATTCATGTAAAAATATGTTGGTGATTTCAAACGGCTCACATTAAAAAGTTACTCGACGATAATCTGCGCACTAAAACTTTTACTGGTGACTCCTAAAATGTCGTAACATCTGAAAGTCAGTTACAATAAAACTACAAAAACATTAAAGATTTAGTAGCCCGATACACACAACTCCAGTTTAAGAAAAAAAGTTTAAAACCCCAACAGAAAGTTTTCGCCTTAAACGACAACGGAGTCACTATCATTGTTACAAACTGGAAAGTCGCATTATCTGATAAGTGCGAACCTTCTTTTTCTGGAAACTTCCGCGGTATCTCGGTCAAGTTAAGGTTTAGTTGGAGATTACGTCGTTTCTGCTAATTCATCTGAGATTCAACCCGTTTTCAAGCAATTTGCTCCTCCTTTAATTCGTTGATGAACGTGTCTTAGATTTAATATCACTTGAATGGGAATTACTTGTAATTTGTTTCTCGAGAGCTTTATGTGACTTTCGCTTTACGCTTTTGTTTTATATTTAGGGGACTGTTCTTTAATTTATTGTCTCATTCCTAGATATATTTTTGTCAGAACTATGTTAAAAATGTTGAAAAGCTTTAATGCTATTCGTATGCAACAATGTCAAAAACATTCATTCAAATTCACGATTTGCTTTCAATCACCGATAGTAAAACAATAAAAGTCAGTATCTACGTTCCAGCGATCCAATGTTTTGAAAGACAATGTTACCCATATAAAGTGTAAATATGTATGTATCGTTGTGACGTCATATAGGGCCCGTAAAAGCTTTCACGGTACAAAAGGAGCCTCCTTACACAAAGACAGGTCAACGGAACAAATAATTGATATGATTCAGACTTTTCTTGTGTCGCAAATATTTGGTAATGGTTGAATGACCAGGATACAATGAATAATATGTTTCTTAATAGGAAAATTACGTGATAAGGAGTGGTAATGTTGGTGTAATGCTGAGAATGATTGATTGTTGTATAATAATTATATTCTTAAGGGCATTTTTATTAAGTTGAAAGAAATATGTTTTTTTTTATTATTTTTACAAACTCGTTGCTTTATTTGCCTTATGGGTGATAAATATAAACGAAAAATACATTTAAGCACTATTGTCTACCCTACTTATTGCTAAGCCACTCTGATATGATATTTTCTTATACTCGCGAGAAAAGCCAGTTTACACTCTTCCGTGATGAAAACATTACTTTTAATACGTCGTCTTAAAGTATTTAATTTTATATTGTTACAAAAATAAAACCAAACAAATATACTTATTATTCGTACACATTTACTTGCAATAAAGTTACTAAAATTATATCACGCAGCCTCGATCATGCAATGCAGTTAAGTAATAAAAAGATATTTTTTTTAAACTTTCATTCTATGACTGCACCACTACAAATTAAATTTGTTTCCTTCGAAAACAGACTCTGGAAAACAATTTTTTTTCGACAACATTGAAAAACGTTCTTCTACACAAAAAGAAACACAGGAATTAAGCAACATAGAATCAAGGAACATAGAAGTCAAGGAAGCATTTTTAAGAACATCGCTCGTAGTCTTTGGACAAAAAGCGGTATTTTAGTAATACAAGCCCCCTTTGACATTTGAGTAACATCCTCGACAAGTCTTCCAGTCAAAGTTGACAAACTCAAGGACAATTAAATTCGCTAATAATTCTTCATTAATTTCTAGTACCTATTTACATTTAATTCGAAATTTCCTACAAAATCGCCTGTTTTAAGCCTGTTTCGATTCAAATATTTTCTAGACTGCGAGCGTCGGCGTCGCTCTAACCAGATTCTTGCACTAAACGTACCTTTAAATGACACTTCAAAAATGGGAATGCAAAGTAACATCGGCTAGTTTGGCTTTATAAAATTTCCATTTCAAACACATAAATAGACTATTCATATTCAATAGCGCGGACCGAATTAAATAGTGTGGCAGGAAGTGTCGCAGACGGCCATAATCCGGCTTTTAAGTAAATAAAACGCCATACTTTAGAGAATAGCGCGACCTTCTATATAGTCTTTGAATAAGTAATAAGCAACCTTTTTGATACTTGAAACTATTGTTAATTACTCAATTGCGATAAAATAATGAGTTTTGGATTTATTAAGTAAAGTGCCGTGTTAAGTGTACTATTTGTAGGCAAAGACATAGTCTAACTTTTAATAAAGTCTTTTTATATCGAATTGTTTCGTTTGAATCTCTGCTGTATTATAGAGAAAAACGGCGACTATTTCTACTAGGTAAAAGAGAAATTTCATTTCACAAGATTTATCAGTTTTAAAGTGATCGATCTAACTACGAAGCGAGCGTAGTCACTGCAAACGAAACTCGTAGCACGTCTACGCCGTAGCTAACCGTGCTACGTGAAATACTACGACTCATTTAAAATACACTAACAAAACCAGCTGGTTTGTATAAATAACGCCGTGTGGCTCGCGGCAAAGAATATGTCACCTCCGGTGCATGTCGTAAAAGGTCATTAGGAAAATGTATGAAGTGGATGCACAGTTCTGTACTCAAAATAAGAAAATATACTTTTGTTTAATAGTTTCAGTATGAATTTGTATTTTTACGTAATGCGTCGTTAAGCAGTTGAACCTGAAAATAGGCAGATCAATATTTTTTTCTTTATATTTAACTACACTAATAATGATCAAATATTTTATGAAAGGCCATACGTAGCTATAATTTCAGCAATGTTTACGCAGGCTGAACGCAATGGGGAAATGGCAGAATCGCAACTCATTATATTTTTATGGCAAGTCAGATGTGTTGTCATTAAACAATAATTGCGAGCGCTCACTGGCGCGGACACGACTGCTACCCACGCGTCTACCTATACAGGTACCTCATCCAAATTTAGCTCCCTTATTGACACCTACATGTTCACTTCCAAAATCAAATTGAACAATTATTAGTTACAACAAATAGGCACTCGATTCTATTCAAAATTAACGTGTGACATATAAACGTCGTAATTGGACAATTAGTGTAAGCCCGCGGTGGCATGTGTACCACTACATTTGTACGAAATGCGGTAATTATCGTAGTCACGCAAACGACTAATTATTATATGTACACGCACAACGTTAGCAAAAACCACTGTCATTTGCGCGCCATCTTGATTTCTGTATATTATTTTATACCGAATATAATAGGGATGTTTAAATGAAGCCAACTTTGGATACGTCCACTGGGATAAGACAAAAATGTTTAATATCTTTTTTCTTTTAGCGTTGTCACTAAATAGCTTTTGTCCCAGTTCATTGATTATCGGTTTAAAGATTAAACGACAAAGTTGTATCTATTGTACTCCCGCTAATTAGCGAGACAACTTCTTCTAAGTAAAAAGGATCCTGCGAACCTCTGGCAAGACAACTGTTTGTTCTTTGTTCTGCAACTATAAACAATGTAAAATTAAATCGATACTGTTTTCTCATTTATTTTCTTGAACATCCGATCTAAGTCATAATAACATAAGTAAGAGCTCTAAGGAAACGATATCGTTTATCGAAACGGAATCTTTACTAAGCACTTTTGAAAAGTATAACTTTGGAATATACGTACCTAAGTGTGACATATGGTTACCGATTATCTACATACTTCAGCTTTCTCATGAAAATTAAAGATACGAACTTGGTGATGCGCATGAATTGAATAATATTCTCAGTTTAACTACAGACGAAGCCTCGCTTGGACAACTGCGTTCTTCGCTCACATACGTCTTACCCATCCATAAGATAACGTTCCTCATTCCTGAAACCAGTAATACCTCTTTCAACATAAAATAAACGAACATAAAGCACAAGGAAACAAGAGCTCGTTTGAAAATTATTAAGACGGCGTAAGCGTCCGGGTATCTGTTCTTTCTAGAAAGGAATTCAGAATCCCGGAAAGGAATTTTCGAACACAAAAATATGTATTTTGCTGTGAAATAATGAGAGAGGTAGCCAGCGGAGATAGCTGTTGGAACTCCTTGTTCACTGGAATTAAGCTGAGGATTGTCTTCGAACATTACTTTTAAGTTTTTATTTTGTTCAGTTATGTCCCGCATAAGCTCCTAGATTTAAGTAAGGAAAATTAGTCGCATTAGGCCTTGTAGGATTTCTTAAAAAGTGTAGTGAATATGTGATAAAACCTTTTATTTTTGACGTCTAACGACGATTTGATGTCTAACTAATAAGTAAGATATATTTTGTACGCTATCCATTAGTAAACATTTTTAATTTAACTTTTGTTAAGACATTAACCATATGCATAGTTATGTTACGCTAATGACATACGAGCCATGAGCTATTCCCAACACGGTATTTTGTCTTTTTACTGTGCTGTAGGTACAATTTGTTAATTATTCACTGTTATTATCAAGCCTTTAAAAGTTTTTTAAGGCATAAAGTATTTAGCTCAATCACTCTTCAACAGTGAGTGAACAGAGTTCGTGGAATATTGCAATACTGCAAAATGTTCAACTACATATAACCACGCATTTTTTCATGCGAATACAATGAAATAGAGTACATAATCATTGATTGAATTAAAAGAAAAAAATCTATATTAAGAAACAAGAGGAAATAATATAAGTAAGAATTAATTTTCCATCCAACAATAATTTTGTTTAAACAGTTGGAATGGATGAATATTATTGCCTGAAGACGAATAATAAAAGTACCTACTTTACAAGAAGATAGAGAGGTCCTTTTAGATA
This sequence comes from Heliothis subflexa, assembly GCA_022398575.1. NCBI lineage: Eukaryota > Metazoa > Arthropoda > Insecta > Lepidoptera > Noctuidae > Heliothis > Heliothis subflexa. Next base: position 171,234 of record JAKRBP010000768.1, on the reverse strand, counting down.
ACTATACCTACTCAGACAGATTTCATATCTACGAGTACAACGATAGCCATTTCCATCACGTTTTATGACATGCAAGGATTGATACACATCTCTGTATCCTTTATATCGAGGTAGTTTGAATTCTAGCTTCCTCACAGCAATATTACTTATTTGTTTCAAGATTTTGACCTTTGGTTTTTTCAATTATTTAATTTACGGTTATTTTATGAGCTTAATTCGAGTGGTCGGCAAAATCTGTCGAGTTGATGATGATTACATCGAAATACAACTTTTATGACCTTTATCTAATAATCATGAAGTGTTAAAATAGACTTTTTGTTCACGATACCAATTATAATGACAATAAATTGAAAACAAAAAAAAATGTATGTATTTTCCGTAACAAAATAATAAGTTTGCTCGAAATCTGCATTTTAAGCAAAATCGATACTTTTACAACTCGTTATTTCTTGGACTTAGCAATTGATTTTCTTCATTCACTTCCATAGTTGAGTTGAGTGCGAACTTATTCTGTTTCGTACAACGAGCTTTGCTACGGAAATGCAGTGCACTTCGAGAGAAGCTCGACTTATAAATTATTCAAGTAGTGAGACACTTCAAATATAGCACAGCCGCTGCGCGTTATTTTGAGAACAACGACTGCTCCGCCGACGCGGCGTTCGACGCGGCCGCGCCGCTTGACCTCGTTTTGACCTTAGATTGTGACAATGCTGCGTTTCAATGTACCCAACTTCGATCACAAAACTATTTGTTCGAATCCCCAACTCTACATCATCGTGGCCATCCATTAAAATCAAACTCCTGTTAAACCTTTAGCAAGTATTTACTAGTCCCTAACTTTTTTGCCTTAAAATGTCCCATAGGAAGAGTTTCGCCGAGAAGTAAGATAATGCGAGTAAATATATGATCTTACTTTTGTAATTTATTGCCCCCATATAACAGTTTATAGCTGAGCAAAGACGTCGCTTTATGGTAATTACCTCCTACATGTTCAAAGCTTTGCAAAGGGGTCACGTATGAATTTTTTGATCACGTTATTTCCCTATGAGGCGTGCTATCATATTTTGATCATGAGATTAACTCTTGTTACCAAGTTAACTCTTGTTTAACATCAAAATTATCTGATGGTTATTGTCTT
>JAKRBP010000768.1:130305-141606 GCA_022398575.1 Heliothis subflexa | reverse complement strand
GAAAACTTGTCAAAATTAAAAACATTTCTATGGCACTATCTAGAGGTAGCTATCCAGAACTTTACTATACCAACTTAAAATAATTTTTAAATACCAGTGATGGTGTTGGGGCATGGATGCGCGCGATGGGCGCTGCAGTGGGTGGCGCTGGCGGCGTGCGCGCTGGCGGGTGCGCAGGCGCCGGAGCGCGTGGACCCGTGCGCCACCAGCCCGCTGTGCTCCTGCCGCGTGACGCACATGTCCTGCATCGCCGTACCTCTGCACAGATTCCCCGGTAACTAAACATTGATCCAGCTGCAGACATTTGTTTTTTATTCCGCATATAATATCTGTGTTACGCGTATTGTTATGTGCTACGCCTATGCGCAAAGTGATATGACAAAAGGTCTATGTGCCACAAGGTAATGTCTCTCAATCAACCTAATACTGACTGTCTTAGCGTATGAGAAGCAGCATGAGATTATCTGATGATGGAAACGTGATAGGGCTTAACGACAGTGTTGTGTTAACCATAAATTAACAGTCGGCATAAAGTTGACTACTAGTCAATGCCTTGCGGCGTATAACCTGCCTGTGTGATCTTAATTACGTATATACGGTGGCGTCATGACGATCATCATCATGTCAATCTTTTATGTCTTATTTTCCAGCCAAGCAAATTATTCAATACAAAACCTCTTTTAATCAACTTTTGCACTAATTAGAAGATTTATCGACTTTCAAACAAAATGTAAGCTTCAAGAGACTCAGTATCTCTTTAAAAGTATTGGTTGGATGTCTACCCACTTGAATGTATTGATATAGAGGTAGTTTATTTGCGTTATATAGTAAGTCCCAGCAGCCACAAAGTTTTTAGTGTTATTGCCAGTCTATAGTAATTCTATATGTATAAATTTAAATACAGTCATCATTATAAACCGCAATATTCAAACGAATGTATACAGATTGTGGCTTACGGACTGGCTAATGTAGTTTTAAATTAAAATACTGTTCATATTAACTGGTAATTGATAGACTGTAATTACGTGTCGTACAAAGTATAAATGTTATTTATTCATGTTTTATGTACCACATAACATTCACAGTAAGGGGAAATTAAGGCAGCTAATTGCAACATATTTCGTATTCTTTACAAAGTTCTATTTAATATCAAGCGCTCAACGTAAGGAAGCTTATTATAAGTTCCAAGTGGGTGCCTTAATTGAAATTGTACGCCATCGTAAGTCCTTAAGTCCGGCTCAAAACTATGTACCCATTTAAACTTCTCTTACAGAATGGCCCCGAATAGAGCTGCAACATCTAGATATAAGCATGTCTAACCTAGAAGTGCTGACAGAGAGCGCACTGGATGGATTGAAATTGCAAACATTAGTTTTAGTCGCTAACAAATTACATTACATCGAGATGCACGCATTTAGGTAAATTGTGTTTTAATCAAACTTTATAACAACAATTTGAAGAACTTTAATTAAAAGTCAAGTGAAAAGGAACATTTGATAAAACTCATTCGTTTTCAGTTCCATGGCGGGTACACTAGCATCTTTAGACCTCGGTTACAACGAATTCACTGAAATACCGCAGCAGGGCTTAAAAGATTTAAAAGTTTTAAACTGGTTGAATCTGCAGAAGTAAGCACAAGTTTTGAAAGTAAATTCTATTAAACTTTTACTCGGAGAGTTGATTAATTTTATTAATATATATTCGCTTTTATTTTAGCAACAATATTGTGTACATAGGACCTGATGTAAAATGGCACCATTTAGAAGAAACGCTGACGAGTTTGTCACTGAGTAATAACCAAGTGACGCATTTGAAGTCCCAGGCACTGACGTCACTGTACCACTTGCTGCAGCTCGACCTGGAGGGCAACCACCTCCGCACTATCAGCGCCGACTCCTTGCCCGCTTCCCTCACACTCCTGAAGCTATCCAACAACTTTATCCATGAACTATCCTGTGATTTACTTTTTAGTCTACCTAGGTTACAATCTGTACATTTACGACATAATTTTATAACTTTCTCAGACGATTATCATTGTCCAGCTAATAAGAGTAAAAAGATAGAAAAATTAGATTTGAGTAATAACAAAATTAACGATACCTCCCAAATACTTGTACTTCGGGATGTTCAAATTAGGCAAATTATATTAGATCTTAACGAATTAACAACAATTCCAAAGTTGATTTTCACCAATAATAGAATAGAACGATTGTCCGTGTCGTACAACATGTTGGGTTCTATTAGCCGAGAACTATTTTTGTCCCTGAAGAACTCGCTAGAACACCTGGAAGTGGAGCACAACAGACTGTCACACTTGCCGGACAGCCTGGCACAGCTCGTGCGACTCCGCCATTTATCACTGGCTTACAACCAGTTGGAGGAGTCGCCTGCGCTCCCCAGTCGGATTCAGACGCTATCGCTCGCCGGCAACTTTTTAACTTCAATACCCTCCGCACTTCAAATGCTCGAAGCCGGTTCTATTCGCTATCTCGACTTAAGCTACAACAGGATATCTAATTTGTTACCAAACGAATTTCTAGACTGGTCCACTTCTCTTGGGAACATCAACTTGAGAGGTAACAGGATTGCACAAATTTATAAAAACGTTTTTCCAGCAAGTATGTCATTGAAAGAGATACATCTAAGTTTTAACGACTTGTACTACGTGCATCCACAATCTTTTGCGAACGTGACTAGATCGCTTCGTGTCCTAGAATCGTCTTCTACGCTTTTTAGTGGCTACTTCCCGTTCGAGATCGAAGAGGGCTTAGAGAATATCAGCTGGCTATCGTTCGATAACAATGACTTTCACATCCTAAAACTTTCAGATGTGGTTGTGTTTCCATTTCTAAAATATTTAAATTTAGATTACAATAGAATTGTTGATATCGTCATAACTGAGGACTACCGTAACGAGTCGCTGTACCTAAGCAACTTAAGACTTGCCTACAATTTTTTGCATTCACTGCACAGCAGAAGTTTCATATACATGCCGGAGTTAAGAAACTTGGATTTATCTTATAACAGAATCAACAACTTAACTAAGCACACTTTCACAAACTTACCAAACTTGAGATATTTATCTCTTGCGGGTAACATAATCGATTCGATGGAAGCCGAGACGTTTGCTAATTTACCAAAACTGCAAATATTGGAGCTCCAGGGAAACAACTTTACGTATTTATCACTGAACGCGTTTCATAACATTTCTAATGTAGACATAACGTTCACGTTAAATGTTAGCAGAAACCACATTAAGTTTGTGGATGGCGAATCCGCAATATCGGTTAACATATTCGACGGCTCATATAATGATCTGTATGAAGTGCCAAATAACTTTTTTGTTGCGGTCGCGCCCTCCATAAGACAGATTATATTAGCCCATAATAAAATCATACACGTATCAAATGAAGCGTTCGGTGATGCGAAATACTTAGAAATACTTGATTTGCACAAGAATAACATCAATAACATTAAGAGAAAGTCGTTCACAGATCTAATTTCTCTTCAAATATTAGATTTGTCTTTCAATGTTATCTCCCAATTATCAGTAGAACAATTCTATAATTTGAACAAACTTAGGTATTTGAAATTGGACCATAATAATTTAAGGCTGCTGCCTAGAGACGTGTTTAAGAACACGATCGTGGAGCATTTAGACCTGAGCTACAACGACATGTCGCTGTTCCCGGGCACGGCGCTCTCGCAGATCGGCTTCACGCTGCGCTACCTCGACATGTCTCACAACCGCATTGAGTATTTAGACAGCAATATATTCCGCAGTACTCAGTTTCTCTTGAGTCTTAATTTAGGTCACAATCTATTGACAGTACTATCAGATAATACGTTCTCCAGCCTCGGCGGACTGCGCCAACTGGACCTGAGCTACAACTCTATAAAGGCAAACTTCAAGGAACTGTTTCATAACCTTCCCAACTTGAGGCATTTGAATCTTGCAAATGTAAGCTTAAAGTCAGTGCCTTATCTACCTTTGACAAACTTAACTAGCCTCAATTTAACATCAAATTACATTAACAGTTTTAAGGAGACTGATGTGAAACGATTAGCGAGTCTTCGTCATTTAGACCTTAGTAATAATCGTCTTACCTCTTTAGTGCCAAAGATGTGGTTTCATTTTAATAATTTGAATGTTCTTGATTTATCGTACAACCCTATTGTAAGAATCACGTCAAATAGTTTCAAATGGTTAAGCAATTTATCTCATTTGAATTTAAATGGACTTAAATACTTAGACATAGTTGACCAGGATTCCTTCCGTCCCTTGATATCGCTTCGGTCGCTGCATATTCAGTCGTGGTCAACTATAAATCATTCTACGTTCCGAATTTCCAACATCACTTCTTCCTTATCCACTCTGTACAAATTAGTAATACATTGGACTGATGAAATAATGGATAATCAATTACATGGGATCGATGCGAGGAATATTCGCTACTTAGAAATCAGAGGAGCACATCTAAAGAGAATAACTGACAATGCTTTTCAATCGTTCGCCAACAGCCAAGAGATATTTATCAGGATCACAATGACTTCCTTAACTAAATTGCCGACGGCATTTATGAGGCATTTGGGACAAGTTCCACAACTTGGGATCGACTTGAGCTACAATCAACTTACGACACTTAATCCAGCAATTTTCTATCCAAATTTCACCAGTTGGAGCCACGTAGCTACAAAGTTATTGTCAGGTACGTCATATTAATTTTGTTGTATATTTTTTAACGACCAATATCGGTGTCATGCAATAGTTGGGCCAACTGAGCGAGCTGCAACGGATAAACAAGATAAAGTTTTCATTTCAGGATAGATGATTTTATTTTACCCTACCTATCTACAGTCCAGCTTAACGAAGTTGAAAACCTGCATTTTTTTCGCTCCTTTCATTTTAAAGTCAAACTTAGTTCAGCTCTAGTCTCGCCAGTAAAAATTCTAGCACACAACATCAAATGACACTATTCTCACTTTAAATCCTATGGTTGGCAAACTATACAATCCACCTGTAGTTAAACCCCTAAGGTCTCTTTTGAAAACTATTTGAATGTTTAATAAGCTTATAATTAACGCTGAAATATCTCTAAAACCAGTTAGGTAGTTTATCAAAAATGTACAACGGCGCGGGTGAACCGCAAGCAAATGCTAGTATTTTATTAAAATTTACCGAGCCTCTCACCACGCAGAATGAGCCGGGCAACTCTTCTTAATGAGTTTTAATTCTTAATACGCCACTCGAAACTTTTCTGGGCAAGTTAAATCGTCTGGTGGGATGTATTAATATGGTGGATGAATTATTTGGCAGGAGGGTTGATACTGACGGGCAACCCGCTGCGGTGCGAGTGCGAGCTGGCGTGGGTGGGCGCGTGGCTGCGGCGCTGGCTGCAGGAGAATGACGCGGGCGCGGAGCTGCGGCGCGCCGTGCGCAGCGGCACGTGCAAGGACGCGCTGGGGCGGCGCGTGCCGCTGTTGCAACTGCGCGCCGACGAAGCCGAGTGCCACGCCAGCGCACTCTCCAGCGACGCACAGCCGCGCCGCACAGACCTCGCCTGCACGCTCGCGCTCGCGGTAACCACCATCCTACTCAGATGATGTCTACCTCTACACACCTAAATAAATTAGCTAATAAATGTAAATATCTTTCATCACCATCCAGTCTAATGTTTGCAATCTGACTAGATAAAGTTTTTACACGGTACAAGTAATGTTTTTGTAGGTACGTAAACGTGTATAGACAGGAGGTGAATCTTATTTTAACTACCCGACTCCCAGGAAGGGTTATGTTTTTGTCTATTTCATATTTGTATTTTATAAGGTAGGTGTGTATTTTAAGGTCAATTAGGTTTTCTAGATAATTATAATCAATATTGTATAATATTGACACAATAGATTGCTCACTAAATGCGACCACTTTGAAACAATATATTGTAATGTACAGTAGCTCTTTCAAATTTAATTTTTCCTTATTGTAAAAATCGAAGTATACCTATACGTAACCTAAATACGTTAAACGTATGTACCCTACTGCGGCCACAAATTGTTATTCTTTTGTAAATTTACTTTATACTCCTGTAAATATGTACAAAAGTAAATATTTTTACATAATAACGTGATTTTATTGTAATATTCCAGCCGCGTCCAACGCTTCTTAAGCCAGTAGGTAGCTGTAGGAACCCAGTGAAATGTTTCATCACGTTTTAATAACTCCGCAATGTTTCGTTTATCAAAAGCGTAGCTTTGTGATTTCAGCTGTGGGTACCCAACCCACTTACATTATAATTTTCATTGTGATTTCACCACCAGTAACCGAAACGTTTTACTAATCCCCGTACTAAATTCAAACCAAATTGCTTACTTTATACGAGTTGATTGTTGTCGAAATTCAAATTATTTAGTACGCAGCAATTTTAAGTTATACATAAACTGTTATCGATAAAATGGTTGGAAGTGGTCTAATATGAATAATGAAATTATGCGGGTCAACAGTACGGCCATGTAAATAAAATAGCTAAGGATTAGTGGTGCGATGGGAATAAATCAAAACGTTGCCAATGAATACATTTAATTTCCGAGCTGGCTTTGATTCGGTATCGATTCGCGGGCTATTTCGGTTGTTGCTAATGCGCTGGAATTAATTTAATTGGTCTGGATTGCTACGGTTATTTATACGTTTGTAGTCAAGATTTGTGGGCTTATTTGTTACAGTAAGCTAGTAAGGCTTATAGAGAGATTTGCAGGAACTGAAACAACCATCTTTCGTAAAGTACCTAATAATGAGGGTACTTCGAACAAAGAAGAAACGTAATGCTAAGATTACAAGGAGTAAATAAACAATAATAGACGCCGAACTCAGCCGGGCCTTGTCGCGGCTTAGTGGCAAAAAGAAGAAAGGTAAGTACTTATTTAAAGGAGAACAAAAGTAAGTCATAAAAGTAAAGGTCTTATATTTTTTATTCTATTTGTCTAATCAATACCAATATAACGCCTGTTTTCCCAGCTTTTGGTAGTAATACAAACACAATCCGCTAGCTACTTCTAAGTCTAAGCAAGTTTTAAGTCCCATATTATGGATTAACAACCAACATTCGAACACATAATGAACATAGAACAGCCAACTCAACTCTCAGTATGTAGTTAAGAGGCAACAATAAAATCAAGTTAACAGCAAACTAAAATAACTCCCATTTGAGGCAAACATTTTGTACCGCACAACAATCTATTGAGAAACACCCCAAATAATACATTCTAGTGTCAATTACAACTGTCCCAGCATCGCAAAGAACAGCATAATTCAATAGTAACCTCTGTGGTTACAAAGAATAAATTCGTATCTAAAGACACATATTATTCCGTAGAAAGGCGTCTCGCTGCGAACATAAATCTGCCCACTCGACTCTTACGTAGATAATAGTGAATAGTGGAGCGAGAGAGCTCAGAGCCAGTACAACGTGAAGATAGATGCAGTAAATCATTGCTGCGATGTTTGCAATTAACTTGCTACTGTTCGCCCACTGTCGCACTTCACAGGAGCTGGGAGACACTATCTACACGTGTTCGTTAGTGACCAGAGATTGATACAAGCATGTTAGCGCCCATTAGGATGTAGGCGTAAGTCAATTATTATACAACTTAATATACACTGCCCACTGACTGAGAAAAACTCTGCATCCGCACGTTACAAATTTACTATTTTTAGTTAATGTCGTAATGAAGACTAATTATGATAACACGAAATGACCAGGCGTATCCGTAACCAAATAAGATTTCTTACGTTATTTATGTGATTTGAGATTATTTGAAGTCTGGGGCTTCTAGAAGAATTTTATAACATTCAGTAAATATGTACAATCAATATTAAGTACTATTGATAACATTAAAAAAATATGGTGAGTATACCGCAGAAAGATCGTGTGCCGTAATAACACAACTTCGTTATAACGTTACTGGACGGAAAATCAAATAAAACTTATCAATATTGAAAACGTTGATGAATATTGATGACCTATGCAAAAAGGGTGAATGACTTTTTGTTAAATCTGATTTCACAGTTTAGTTTTACAATGGAATCCTTAAAAAGCGATTTAAATACATTTGTGAAAATGTATTTATTATTCATCAGATAGGTTTAGAGTTGGAATCGAATTAATGCAAAGTTGTATCAACCACATCAATCGGAAATTTCTCTGTTAGCATGAAGCTATCTCATTCACAAATCGTTTTACAGGCCGTGCACATGAAAATTGAGGGCTCACAACACCACGCTTGCGGTCAGCGAAAAATAACAGCATACACACAGAGCAAATTTATTTAAAAGAATCGCTGACGCAGCGACATGCAGGTGTTCCTATGCTAACTGCTTATATTAGGAGAAAAATTGAATAAATCATAGTCCGCTATAAACATGTAAAACTTTAAATCGGTCCCTTAAGACATCTTTGGAATATTCAACGTAAAAATTAAACTTCTAAAGTCTTTATGTAAACTCTTAGACGATGTCTGGGTACTTATCCCAAGTGCTATTGAAGACGAGCAACCAAAATAACATACAGTGGTAATTTTCTATAACTTGTAACATTTACTTAATTAAAACCACATAAGTACCATCGGGTAACGACACGAGAACATGCTTTTGCCATTATCTATACCTATTGGGGGACATAAGAACACAATTATACTGTTGGGACTCATTTTATTATACAAATAGTATAAGTATACAAAACGTATAAACATGAAAAAATAATCAATTTGAAAGCCCGTCCACTTGTCTTATATCTCTCTTGAGCTTGGTCTGTACTACAAATAGATATTCGGCTAACGTATCATATTCTTAATATTTTTATTTTCTAAATTTCGACAACCTTTAAATAAAGCCAGTACTTATTATTATCTAAACGAGGTTGAGTCAAAAACGGAATTCGTTATCATTTCAAGCATATTTGTCCTACTTGCACAATTGTAGTTACTGAAACTAAGTATAAGTTTGTCGATGTGAAATCTAACAGTTATAACGAAATTGAAAAACTGTTTACATAGTGAAAGTATAATTTGTTTGTATAGTCTACTCAGATGTCTTTAATTTGCTCAAGCCTCCCGAGGGGCCCAACAAGAAAATTTGAAGTGTCAAAACACAAAACTTAATTTGTCAAAAGTCTAATTTGTTAGAATACAGACGGCTTCCCTCAGCGCGTTTGTGTTGTTACAGGGTAAGCTGAAATATTTATAACAATGAAATTAGCTGCTTGCAGTGGGCGTTCATTAGCTGGAGAGATACATATGTAATATTCGCAATTAGAGCGTGTTATATATCTTTCCGGTGACAGCAGTTCAGCTCGGCCTCTAATACACAAGGATTAAATCGGTGCACATTCCTACAGAGATTCGGCGAGGCGATCCGCACTGTCTCGCCTCGGCGCGCGGCCCGGACGCTACCGCCACATTCATGTGCCACTCCTCACGCCCTCCTCCCCCACAATATATAACTGCTCATCTAAATTTACAAACAGAATTAAATCTTACAATTTTAAATGCCATTAAATATTACGTCAATGCAATAATATAGTAGGCAAAAGTAACTTCTCAGCATCATGAATACTATGGTCCTATAACAAAAGGAGGATTTCTCACAAAATATACGAGTATTGAAAAATACTCAAACTTTGCGGAATATGCAAGAATTGTTAAACATCCAAGAAGCCAAATCAAAGTAAATTCTCCTTTTGACAAAAACGTTTCCCTAGAGACGCGAGCGGTGACCCGAAAATTCGCTCGCACCTCATACAAACACCGGTCTCAAATGTCTTCTATATTTATTTATTTACTAAGTTGCCTCGAATGCAAAGTACCTACTCAATTTGGCACACTAGGGATTGAAATTAATTCACCCAAATATTTTAAAGAGAACCAGAATTTCAAATGACTCTTTCGTATCGTATTAGATTTAAGGCAGATGTTTTGGAATAGATTTTTTACAATGATCAGCTGAGCATTTATGAAACCTTGACATGTAGGCTGGTAAGCCGGTGCGCTGAGTATTATTTATTGTTGAACGAGTCACTGCGGTCAGTACTTCATCAATTTTCACATTGTGCTATTCAAGGACTCCAGTAATAAGCTCTAGACTCACTATTGGGACTTTGATGTATGTAAATGGTGGAGAATTTATAGTTATAGTATTTAGGTACAAGGTAGGTGTGTTAAGGCATTTTGCGCGTGCGTGCGAAGGTACTGGAGTCCCGCAGGAGATGGAACTCGGCTGGCTATGGAACGCTACAATTACATTCCACATACGCTCCCAGAATCGGCAACAAAGGTAACTCCTAGTGAGGAACGACTGTTATTCAATGTAATACCCTTGTAACAAATTTTAATATACTGTGTTTCCTTTATTTATTTTGATGACTCGTACATTTTATTTGAAATTGCGTTACTAAAGCTCACTGAATCGGCAGCAATAAAAATCTGCAATGAATAGCAAAAATGAACAAATTGTACGCTACATTAAACCTTTTTAAAAGAATTTATATTTATGCGTTTTAATCGAGAATGTTGTTCGATGTAATGTGGCCGTGTATTCTACTCTAAATATCACTTTTTCTCTTTCAAACAAAAACTTTAGCTAATAGTGTATTTCTACCCGACAGAAATCCTTTAATTATTGACACAGTTTATTCAAAAGTCGTCCTAATTTACTTTTTCTCCCCAAAAATGCGAAGGGACAAATTGGAAGGGATCGCAAGTCGTTAAGTAATGTTTATAGTTAAAGAAAATTATGTTATAAACGGCGATATCGAGGGGCGCACTAGTTAAACATTCGGAACCTAATCGTTTCGATTCCAATAAAGAAATGCGAATTGAAACTTGAAAGAAGGATAGTCTCGGGGCCCGAATGTAATTGTCCGTGCTCGAAGCAAACGATTTCTTTTGCTTATTGCCTCCGAGGGTTTCTTACAATTCTCTTAATGTTATTCCCTGACAACTGAATTTTATGACTGTAGATCAAGGGGAAGGTATTGAATGAATTAAGGAATGTTTCCTCGAGAAAGTTATTTAAAAAGTTACGTGAATTACAAACATAAAATAAAGTTCATATGAAAATATGGGCCTACAGTGTAACACAAATGCACGCCCAACAAATAGTTATATTTAAACGTATGTCGAGTATCGAAAAACGCTCAACACAAATGGCAATATATTCGCAGCTCGATGTTTGCTACTATTAATTAGTTTGCACATAGGGGTTTGGTATTTGTTTGAAATGTAGCGTTATTAAATACCTGCAATAGATTTACA
>JAKRBP010000766.1:234107-249974 GCA_022398575.1 Heliothis subflexa | reverse complement strand
GCCGACGCCTAGCGCCGCCACTGCTAGTCGACTATCACGCGGTTGGCGCCCATAAACGCGCGATACCAGCGTATCTTATTATCCAGTAGATTTTCCGTGTGAAAGAGTCGGATGTCCGCGCACAAACACGCGATAACCGCAAATCAAAACCAGTCGAGCGGTGAAACGCCTTACAAGATCCTCCACAGAGACCAAGGTAAATAGGGTTACTGGTTATTATTTTTCAGTCTTCTTTGGGCGCACTAAGAAGAAAACATTGTTTCGTACTTAAATTTCTTTATTAAAAATGTAATTTACAGTATAAACAGTAAGGTCATACATGGCAGTGATGTTATTATTAGGTACTTATAAATATTTCGGCTCCGCTATACATAATCCGACCAAAACTTCCATATCATCTACCCCTGAACTCGCCTCTGACACTTACAAATTAATATTCAACGTTGAAATGTCACAACACATTAATAAAACTCCAAGATAAACAACAAACAGACAAGTGTCAGAGGCGAGTTGTCCTGCTTTACTGCCAACCCGAGCTTACTAGCCTAAGCCATCCTACTTTACATCAATCCAAGAAACAACATTTTAATTACGCTTAATTTTAATACAGTCCAATTTCATGAAATAATAATAAGTCAACTTGCTAAAATAAAATAATTTTCCATGTCAGATCCCAAATGTGTCAGAAATATTCAAGAAATGTCAATAAATTGATCATACAATTTCCATTTGCCTACACAAGTACATTATAACATTCTTTGGGACATCGCAGCACTATTCTCCAGGCCCTACTAAAACGTAGGGTCTCCCTCCGTGCAATTATACTTAAAACTACTATTCGCTAAGACTGTCTAAAAATCAAACTAAAGTCACAGTACGATAAAAATAAATAAATACGCCTCTATACAAAAATAACACATTTATATGATGGTGAACACGTGAGCACTTGAGAGCCAGCGGCCGGCCGAACTGTGCAACACTCCTAGCTACTCTACGCATATCATCACCCGCCCCGGCCGGCCGCGCCGCCGATAACACTATACGCACATTCTAAAACATCGGCTACTCGTTGCCGACAATTGACTTCTTATATCAAATATCTCGCACAATTACAAAAGTGATCGAGGAGCGTGTAAACTGTATAAGTTTCCGTATTACAAAATTACATTCATCTGCAAAAATATTTCATCAAGTCGTCATCGTACAACAATTTTATTATATTCAGGTGCATCTTAGTAAAAATAGATCACGTGCATCTGTTACAAATTTTACTTGGTCAACAATGACACCGTCGTCAAAAATTACCTAGGTATAAATCATCGGAATTAGCTAGCATCTAATACTGGGTCTAAACTGTAAGGGGATGCAATCGAGTACACATTCGAATCGTGCACTTTCCCATTCGCACGGAAACGTAACCTCGATATACAAAAAAAATACCTGGTCATAAACCAAAATTATCATACACTCGCACACAAAATAAATACAGGTACGCCGTGGTCGTACTCAGTACGGGCGCGACGAAGATCAGAGAAGTGAACGAGGAGTGCCGGCGCTGGCGAGGAACTAACCGCAGTGGCGCGGCGCCGGCGCTCAGTCGGGGATGGGCACGAGCGCCGGCGCGTGCAGCGGCGCGGCGGCGGGCGCGGGCGCGGGCCGGTGCAGCGTGAAGGCGTCGTACACCTGCGCCAGCTCGTCCACGTGGTGCTCCTCCAGGCACAGGAAGCCGGCCAGCGCGGGCTCGGCGCGGCGCGCGCACGCCAGGCAGTGCACCACGTGGCGGCGCTCGTGCTCGCGCACCAGCAGCGCGTGCCACACCTCGCGCTCGCACGCGCCGCAGTAGTGCGACGCCTCGCCGCGCGCGCGCCCGTGGAAGCGCACGGGCACGCCGCGCGCGCGCACGGCCGCCAGCGTGCCGGCCGCCGCGCGCAGCGTCTGCAGCAGGCACGTGCGCATGGCGCGGTGCAGGCGCGGGTCCGACACGCGGATGTTGCGCGCCAGGTTCCACGTCAGGTGCACCATGGGCACGATCGACTTGAAGTTCTGCACCTTGTTCCACTCGTAGCGCTCCAGCGCCAGCGAGTACTGGCGCGCGGTCAGCGGCCCCACGTTCCACGCGATGTTGTTGCACCAGCCGGTGGCCTGCACCCAGTGCACGCAGCCCGCATTCACCCACACGAGGTCTCCCGGTCGCTGAGTAAACCGGTACACGGGAACACCGTGCGCGCGTAACTCCTCTGGATCCGGCCACCACGAACCGTGCAAGTACGACAGACCGTGCCTTTCGCAAAGATCGCGAACTCCACCCCAATAAGCGTCAGGTACTCCAAACCACTCGCAGTCGCCGGGGCCGATGTTAATATTGATGGAGCAGAAATTGTTGTTCTCTTGATGGCCGGGCGTGCGGCTACCGGGCACTTTCATGTATAGCTGGACTGTGTTCATGCCCAGGATCACGTGACCGACGTGCGACAGCATGTTGGCGGCTGAGGCGACACGAGCGAAAGCTGGCAATTTTTGTAGTTCGGTGAGCTGCGGGCGCCACTTGCGCTCGTCGGAGAGATCGACGTTGGTGCCGAAGCGCAGCATGCGGGCGGCGCGGCGCCGCTTGACGGGGCCCGAGCCCGACTCGCGGCCGTCGGAGTCGGACAGCGCGCCGCCGCCGGCCGTGGCCGCCGCGCCGCCGCGCTCGCGCTCCTCGCGCAGCGACTCCTGGAAGGAGCCGGCCTGGTACTGCGCGTACTTGCGCACGGTGGTGTGCGAGCGGTGCGAGGCGCAGGCCCACACCCGCCTGCGCCCGGTGGGGTCCCAGTTCTCGTCGGCGGACTGCATGAGCTGCGTGCGCACCTCCACGGCGTGGTCGGGCCACGCTTCCACCAGCGTCTTGGTGGAGAACAGCCCCAGGTCGAGCTTGAGCGCTGCGGTGAGTCCGCGAACTACAGCGATGGGGTGTTTAAGGCAGAAATCCTGTAGTTGTGGCGAGAAAGCGTCGCGTTTCGACTCGACATAGACGAAGGGCGCGGGCGGCGCCAGCTGCTCGGGCGACAGGCGCGGCGGCGGCACGGCGGGCGGCTCGGGCGGCCCGCAGCCGTCGCCCAGCACCGACCAAGCTGTAGGAGGCCCGGCGTTATCCCTGACGAACAAACATTACATTAGTAACTTGCGCTCATAGGGTTACCTAAAACAGGGGAAATATGCGGAACTTACTTGCAAGCATCCAATATCTGCTTGGAGCTCATGCCGATGTGGTAGGTGACCGGCTTGAGCGGGTCTGTCTTGAGCGGCTCCAGCTTCACGACGGGCTGCCGGCCTCCCAGCACGGTCTCGTTACTACTGCTAGCACTGCTCGCGGTATCCGCTGCTGGAAATAAAACAAGCTATTAAACACAAGTATTAATAACACCAGAAAAAACCATTCGTTATGATAGTTTAGATGTATGCCACACGCACTCTAATAATACAAAAGCAACCTTGATCACATAGTAGAAAACTATAACGTAGATTGCTGTAATTTTAATGTTTGTATCGTAAAATGTCCTCATGTGATTAAAGACGATAAAAATGTTCAATTATAAAATCGTAGTTAGAAGAGTCCGTTAAAAATCGGCAAAGGTGGCAAGGGATTCTATTTTCCAGATATCTTAAAGCGTTTTTACACTAGCAAAGTTCGTCGCATGGCATAGGTTCGGTTATTCCTACGAGCGACATAAAAACTACGAACAGGTAAATATCGAAACTTTTTCACTAACATCTATTTTTATTCTTCATAATTTACTTTACGAAATTCCCAATATAGGTTGGGAAGCAAATCACTTGAAAAATTATAGTGACATTGACAGTGATCATTTACTCATAAAAATAAATATTGAAATCTTTTTCATTAAACGAGTTTATACTACGCATGAATTAAATTCTGCAAAACCCGAAATAATCCACTCTAAACTTGAAATTCATAAACGCGTTTAACGACTGTAAAACGACGAAGCATTAAGCCACACAATCTCTTTATTATTAAAATCGAATTTTTACCTTTTACTCTAAACGTTCTCGACAAAATTCAATCACTGGCCGAAATGAGGTTTCGTTTATCCACAAATTACGTTTAAAATTCTTACAACAACGAGAACTCATTTATTTTCTATTTTCCGGAACAAAAACAGTAATGCATTTCCTTTAATAAAGCATTGAGGTACAACAAAGGCCTTGAATGGTAAGACGAGCCGAGTCTTTTGTGAATTGCGAGCTTTTGCACGGCTTTGTCCGCGGAGCGTTTAGCCACCGTATTATTCCCATATTCTTTCGTAATAACTTAAAGATGTAGTATAATCGGGCTGTCGGAGCTCAAGCGAATACGGGGCTTTAACAGATGTGCGGTTCCTGGCGAATATTTTTTGTGCAGATTAGGCAACGCAGGTAGGAGCTACGATCCTAAAACGAAGCTCATGTTTGTTTTTGGTTCGGCATTTTAGAATCGTATTCATGCTCCCCATTTTGTGTCGTTCCTTGGGATAAATACTTCGTGAATAGCACGTTGTCAATATCACCTGCGGCAATATCAGGTAGATTTATCGATGGATCCGAAATTCATTAATCTAATTGTCTTCTAAATATAATTCTCTTTTTTTAGCTCCATACCTAATTTTACGTAGACGTTGTAAATCCTTCAATGAGATCTACAGAAATACGGTGAATATAGATCAAACTAAATGTACTTACTGCTAACAGGCTCCTTTTTAACTTCAGGCTGTGTATCTGAGAATCTCTTCAGCAGATCTTCGGCGAGCGACTCGGCGCTGTCGCCGCCGGTGGCGTTACCTTCGCTTTTCGTCACCTGCAACACAAACACCACATTATCATCACGAACGAAATGTCTCACAAACCCTACGATAGTGGTAACACCTGCCGCCGATATTAGGGGAATTAAAGTTAGTACAAACCGCACGCGCTCTCGCAGCCTGCGCTTGTCGATACTGCGTCAGTAGTTGCTGCATCAATGTCTGAAAAAGAATATACGATCGTTACTACAATTTCGTAGTACGATTCAGTTAATTCAAACTATATGACAATTCACACAAGCAGCCTTAGAACTATGTGACGGTTTCTTTTGGTAGTCACTACAATTTAACAGTGGAGATAGGCATCTCAGGTCTCTCATTAAGTAATCATACTAAGAGCATTAGTTTAGTACTTGTTGCTGCGGCGTGAGGTTGTTGGAGTTCTTTTGTAGGTACTGTAGAGTCTGCAGTTGGTGTTGTGTGAGCGGCGGCGGCTCCTCCGGCCTCTTGCCTGGGTACGGCGGCGGCGCAGACTTGGGCGCCCGGGATGACATTTCCGCGGATATGGGCAAGTTCCAGGCTTCCTCGATTGATGGGAGCTGACGACGTCTGCGACAAACATTCCAGGTCAGAAGTCGTATTTTCATCTATCTTTATTATTTTGCCAATAAAACCAGACAAACTTACTTTCCAGTAACAGAAGGCATGGGCGCATGCGCAAGATGTGCTCTCAAGAAGGCCAGCCTCTGTCTTAGCGCGGAGTGCGACGCGGTCGCAGCGGCACCTCCGTTCGTGTAGCATGCGAACGCGTCTCTGGGCATCTGACAACTCTCGTACAAACTACCCAGGTTCGTCCACGCCGCTGAATGACCTTTGTCTAGTTGCACCGCGCAAATGTACGCTTGTAGCGCGTCCATGGGCTGGTTCTGTTGCTGATATAAAACTCTGTACAAAGAATATAAAATCGTTAGAGAAAATATAAAAAAATCTACAGATGAGTTTTAATGAATGGATTAACGATAAAATCTTACCCTATTGAACACCATGTGTCCGCATTTCCTTCGGACTTTTCTACTGAATTCCTGTAAGCTATGAAGGCATCGTGCACTTTCCCCTGCGCCGCGAAACATCGACCCAGCAGGTACAAGCCAGCGCCTGACTCTGGTTCTGCAGCCACCGCGCGCTGCAAGCACCAGATAGCTGCGCGCGCGCGGGCTGCCGGCTCTCCGAGTGACACGCAGCGGTGATATAGCCATCCTACACAACCGTCACATGATGGTTAGTATTGTTTCCAAAGGTGTATCCAAATGCAACTGCTGCTTTCATAAAAAATACAGTGATAGGATGTTAACTCACCTAACTGTCTGCAGACGTCCGCCTTTAATGTGGAAGACAACTGCGGTTCTTTGAGTAACCTTTCGTAGGCATCTCTGGCGGCTTTCCTCAGCCCTCTGGCTTCGAGCAAGTGCGCGGCGTGAAAGCTGAGCTCGAGGCGGGTGAAGGTGGCGTCTTGGTGCGGCGCCAGGCGCGCGCGCCTGAAGTGCACGGCGGCGACGGCCCAGTGCCTGCGCGCCTTGAACATGAGCGCCAGCCGCAGGTGCGCGTCCGCCGCGCGGGTGAACCCCGGCGACACGTACAGTGCCATTTGCAACGCCTTTGTCGCCCTGCCATTAAAAACGTTTACCAAACCCTCGCCGGCAATATTATGAAGGGGAACAAGGATTTTATTGCGGACTATTGTTCAACAGAATCCTGTCAAGTCAATATAGAAAACAAAAGATGCGAGCAATAAACTGAATCGTTTACATCTTAAAAGCCTCACAAAGGACTTTGTTTTCTGCCGACCGACTAGAAACAATGTCAAAGTTACAGCCTGAACTTGGCTGGCATACAAGGTCAGACAAATTGTAAATAATAGTATAAAGAATGAGCACAGTTATCACAACAGCTCTGTGTACACCGATACCAAACAACAAAACAAAAACATAATGTGGAGTTTAAATTTCACTTTTTGTGAAATATTTTTTCAAAAGATCTTTAGAAAAGTTTTGCAGTGAACGGATGAAACGACAATGCTCGATTTTTTTTCACTTTTTTCTTTATATCTATCCGTATTCATTCAAAGCGTAGGTACTACTTTTTTCGTATCACATAATATTATGGGTTCAATGAAAAGATCTCCTTATCTGGCTTAGAAATACATCCATAAAGGTACCTGCAGAGCTATTGTGGAGATAGGAATGAGAGCATAAAAAACGCGCGTGAAATGTGTTTCAACGAATACAAGAAAATGAAGAATGCGACCAAGACACGGTGCGTAAGATATAAAAGACGGAATTGAAGCATAATATCCGTAAGGTTATTGAAGAGCGCATCACCGGAGCGTAACGTCACCGATGCGCCCGCGGGGTCGATGACCGTCTGAGGCTCGGTCGTGCAATCGATCGGACGATGCAACACAACGTCTAGACAGCGATCGTCGTCCGAAACCGATGCCTATAACGCCTGTATTTAGATGACCTCCGCTGACATTTGGGAGCCGAAACAAAGGAGCGAGACAGGTGCTGTGCGACTTCGCCCCAAAGCCCGAGACTAAAATTAAATGACGATTATACGCACACACACGTCTTCGTCAGTGTAGTGGGCCTTAGAGAGCTTTCTCCGGCCGTGTCGCCGCTGGCGATGCTCGACATACATAATAAACATATATTTCATAGGTTCTTATTCACATTCATTGTTCCTTGGAATTAGCTATGACTGTGGGATAGCACGCAACGATCAAATTCACATGTTCGTCGTAACACCTTGTGTATTAATGTGTTACAATGCGCAATACAAGATTCAGAAGAAATTAATTAATAATACATAGCTACCTAGACCTGCTACTACGACAAACAATTAAAGAATTTTTGATTCTGACTGAAATAGTGTATTATCAGGTCGCTTCCTACGTAATAATTCAATTACATCATACTGTGACCTTGATTGGATAAGTTTCGTGGACGGATATCGTAAAAAATGTTAATTAGGGACAAATTAACATTTTAACTTCAACAATTTAAAATGATGTTAGTGGAATTTTATTTCACTTCACACAGTAAGTACATTTTCGATTCCCTGTAAATAAATGATAAGGCATTGTATAACAGGGCAGCGAGTGCCCAATATGCCCCTATACAAAGATAACACCTTGGTCTTTGTGCGATATCGCCGACTAGGTTTATGGTTCACTACTTCACACCCACCCACGCGCTACGATAGTATGACATGTATACGACTGTCACGATAACAATATTGATATTACATATTTAGCGGTTGTACAAGTACGAAAAGCCAATGTGCTGATAACTACGAATATCATGCAGTACATAATTATGTGTTTTTATTTATAACTAAGCATATACGTATACACACTCATTTATAAACATTTTGTTTACTTCATTCCATAAACATGGCTGTAAGTTTACTTTATTCGATATCCAATAGCTAACCATGAAAAATCGCATGCGAGCACTATATAAACACGCTTTTTATAGCTTTCCCGATTTCTCATCTGAACATCTGTTTACATTTATACAATAATACATGAACCACATGATGGTATGGAAAAATAAATATCCTGAGTAAACGACTGGATCGATTATAATCCGGTTCGCTACCTGCCCGGGCCCAACCTTGGCCATTATCAGTTCACTCAGGTAAGGGAATTGTATGCAACCCTACTTATACAAATTAAATTCTCGCTCTATTCAAATGATTTTTTTACTTTACAGGAGGAACAACCATCTGGTAAACTTTTACGTTCAATGCTTGGTTTTTAGAGCTGCCATAAAGCAACATTAAAAAATCAAACCATAACGCCCAGCAACAGTTTTGTCCGGGCTATTCCTGAACAATAGAAAAATTATAATATGCAGAAACTAGGAAGCATGGAATGTGTGGCACTCGAGGTGTTCGGCGACTCAGCGAACAGCGAGCATAGTGACGGGGGTGCGCTGATGGGCGCGGGGAGAGCACACTGGCATGAGGCAGCTCGGCTTGACCTAGTTCTGCACAGTCGCGGCGGCTCAAGGACGGATCGACCGCTATTTATAGAGTTCATTCGTCGGTCGTCAGAGCACTCACTTTACGTAACTGAAGTAAGCAGTCGCTAGGTGCGTCGCGGTCGCGACACGTGATCCGGCTGCACATAATGTACTCGCTATGCTTTCCCACGGAACAGCCGACCTCGGGGAACATGCGCATAATAATAAACCTATTTAACGAGGGATGCTCAAGATTGAATAGGCACACGTGGTGCTGAGAAATAAGGTCAAAGTCATACACTTGTGCGATCCTGATTACAACCGGAAAATATCAATTACGCAATTAGAGTGACTCAGACTGACGACAAAAGATTAAGAGACTGAGAGAGTACATCATAAGATAAAAAAGTATCTAAGTCCACGACAGACGATACTTAATTGTGAAAAGTCTCGATTACGGAAAACCCATATTTCTGATGTATCATGATATTGAGATCAAATTACTAGTGTGCATAAATTCAGGTTCAACTTGGATAAAGGAATCTATAAGAATTTGTAGCACGTTGTAAATGTTTCCTATATTTCATACCATAGTTCCCATGCTCAAGTGATGCAATCATTTGATGCATTCAATATGAACGTATAATTCACCTGACTGTACCTATTTATTGCATCACGACCTTGGCTCCACGGCAACAGAATGCAATACAACTGCATCTATGTGCACTATATAACTAGATATCGTAGTGAAGGTCCTACGACTACAATACGTTTAGTAAGTATGTATTATGAACACATGCAAGATTTTATTACTTCCTTCATAGCAGATGGCACACCTGATGAATTATACATACGTACAATAACGCCACGCCCCACTGATTGGAGGATAACTTTCGTTCAATAGTTTGCAAACACAATGGTATTTTGATTGCATGCATACAGGTGGCAGACGATATTCAGAACTGCTAGCGTAATAAAGTCCTTCTACTAAAAGTTTGGATTATATGACAATTTATACTTGGTAAAGTCGTCGGTGTACTATTCTGCGGTTGGAACGTTTCGAAAGGCATCTGGCGACATGATGGCGTGCAGTTTTACTGTTGCGATATCAAGGTTTATGCTAGGGCACAAGTTTAGCTAGATTGGGGAATGTACGTGCCGCCGTGCACATAATTGATAATGAACGAGGGCTTGTTTATCGCTGACGTCATGCCTGTTGACCCACTTTCGTCCCATTCGATATCACTTATACACATTCAGTGGGTTACCTACTAACAAATGATCTCATGAACGCGATATTTCAGATATGTGCCGGCTATTTTCAGTAACGGCGCAATTCACTACACTATACAGAATTGAAATTGAGTGCTCATAAACTTGGGAGCAATTCATAACCAATTCTATTTTATTCTAAGGCCAAATGAAAATGTGGGTCGTGTGTATTTACAGGCGAGAAAATTCTATTCAACGAAATTTGTTTTAATGTATGAATAAAGTGGTGCTAGCGAGAATTCCGCCCGTCTATCAAACTTTTATATTAACCAGATTGGTACCAGACATCAAAAATAAACTTTGCGTTTAAATACCAGATGACGAAATAAGGCTTACTTCTCGATAACAACTGTAATATTAAAAGCCGCATTATCGATTTCAATGCTAAACCTAAAGTAAAGTAATATTCTATAGATAGAGATAAGCCTGTTATGCCATGCCGTATACTGTACAAGGTAGTTACGAAGAAGGCAGTTAGAGGCTACGCGTACGGTACCTGAGACCTAAGCCAGCGGTTAAAATATTATTACATTATGTTCGCAATTTATATTCTCGTGAGCACACTCTGACTACCCATGAGTATTGTAAGTACGCAAACATCACCAAGAATCCCAAGCGTGTATCATGCATGAGCCTCATTACGATATTTAGGATTAAGATTTGTATTTAAATGAGTCTCTCCAATCCCTGGCGAGTGCTGCGCAATAAATTCGTCCAAAACATGGAATGTGTTCATAAAAGTATACTTATACCGTTTTAGCGACTAATTATAATTATTAACAGGCACATTGTTAGTGCGACAGAGGCCACGACTGGTTACGGATAATGTTGCAATTGCAACGATAGTGGATTTGCAACGCTATACAAGTGCTCGTTTAATGTACTTTGCTTTTCATTTATAAATAAACAGACACGACACATATGGACGCGGAAGTGAGCCGGCTTCACAGCTGCACATCGCGACTTACTCAGGCTCACGCACACACGCACAGCTCATGTACTTTATATTCAGCACGTCCATAAAATCAGATGTTCGTGGATCAGCAAATTATGCGACTTCATTATTGAACAGGTTCTTCTCGACTACTCAACTCTTATGTTTTATTTGCACATGCTGTAACACACAATGATAGCTCATAATATAAGTCAGCTGTTTCTACTTAACCTATAGATCATAATAACTATCAACAGTAACCATGCTTAATGAAATTCTCATTATTGCTTCCATAAATTTTAATTAAACATTTAGCCAAACTATTATGTATCTTAAAACTCGAATCTGATGCGCACTCACAACATGCAAAGCGAGTTTCCCCTAACACAAAACGAACAGAACATTCTGCACTATTATTACATTACAAACGGCGGAGTGCCCTTGATAACTACCCCATACGATTCACACAGCTCACAAGTGTTCTTACAAGTACAATACATATTTACATGCAGCAGAATTAAAAATGTGCCCCATCCCTAACATTACAGTTTAGAAGGGTTGAACCCTTTGAGAACTAAATTTTAAGCTTGGCGACGTCATAGATTTTTCATCAGACAAAAGCGAGGGCAGTAGCACATACGTGCTTAGTGGAATCGACGTCGACACGCACGATGTACATTAGATGACGAGCCCTCCGTAGCGTGGCTGCGCCGCATAGGGGGAACATTGGTGATCGCTCTGTGGTGACGTAACACAATCTTGCAAGCTCCGAGCCCTTTCGAATGCTACCTTTTTGCGGTCACCGGGCGCTTTCTAATTCTAATGCCCATTGTGCGTACAAAGTGACGGCTAAATTGTAAGTACAGATCGACATCCGTGAGAATAGCTCGACTGCTCAATAATTATGCGTGCTCGTATGCGTGTGAGTGTAACATGTTATTTCTAGAATATCTACATAGGTATAAATACATACGGTCATGTCTGTAGAATACAGTTATTGCTTGTGATCCAGCATATGTATGAACTAAGCATGTTGGTCTTCTAAATTCTATTCCAAATTGACTTATTTAAAATCCAACATCAGCCGCATTTAGAGAACCATGCATACCTTTAACTCGGTGTCAACATCAGAGAAGCCATGTTCATTATGATTCACGAAATAAATCAGGTAAAGCATGCATAGTAACTTTTTCTGGAAATTCAATA
Source organism: Heliothis subflexa (assembly GCA_022398575.1). Lineage (NCBI taxonomy): Eukaryota > Metazoa > Arthropoda > Insecta > Lepidoptera > Noctuidae > Heliothis > Heliothis subflexa. The sequence goes on along the minus strand of JAKRBP010000766.1, from coordinate 237,762 downwards.
CGATAGGAAAGTTTAGAAAGTTCATCGGTACCTATTACAGATGATTCATCATGATAAAACAAAATCATTTCATGGTATCTACCACTGCTGGTGTTAAAAGCTAAAGCTGTACCAAAATATCACGTATTTACATAGCTTTCTACTGGTAGTTTTTACGTTTGCAAATTGAATATCAAAGCTTTTATCGCCATTTTTCACAACTATTTCATTGTTTTAAATAAATACTTTAATGTTATTGAGACCGTCCGGCATTGTAGAGACTGTATAACGCCCGTATTGGACTATGTAAGAAAAACAAGTATTGCATGTGGCACAATAAAGTATTCAAATTAACCATGTCGACTGTTGTTTTCCCAATCTTTCTTGGACGGTGAAAACCGCACATAAATATTTTAATTTGCTGATGAAAATAGAGCAGTGATTTCCCAAATGGAGTTCATTAGGACATTGGTATGTAGTATTACATCACACGACCATATTAGTCAGTGAGTGGTGGTGTAAACAAAAAGCTTACAGTGGTGCTTACTCAGCCGCGGCCTTGCTTGGCGTGACGTTACGCGGCCCGCCCGCTGCCGTGACGTGCTGTGATGTGACGTATGACTTTTTTCGCGGAAATTCCATCGCGGACATCGCTCGCGGAGACTGTGAATTTGCGCGTACCCAGCAACGTCGCACAGTTACACAGACAAATAAACAGAATTAGCCATCATGAATCCATCATCATGTATGTATTATAATTAATAGATCTGAAATTTCGTAGTTACAAGGTAATAATAACCCGCATAATGATTTTGTACTAACTAGCATGCAGCTAAATCTCATCTTGGAATTGAACAAAAAAAAATACCACAGCTCAATTTAGAGGATTTTGTGGTATTTTTTTAAGCCAACTTTTGTATTAATAAACAGGAATTTTCTTTTCATACTTAGAAAATGTTTACAATAACAAAAAAAAAACCTATGATTAAAAAGTTGAATATAAGGGGTAAAACCTGCATTCTAGCTGCAGGGCCCTAAAAATTGTTGTGCTAGTAGAAACTAGGACAGGCTGCTTGACACAGTTCATGCCCTGCGTGGGTGGTTGCCCTACAGATGTGGGTGGGTCTACTTACGTAACTTAAACAAAGCCGAAGGGCACCCGCTTGCTACAGAACCTTTCGCAACGCTCGCCCTACGAGTCCTACGACTATTGTGAGACAACTATGAAGGTTTAGACATCGATCTGGCTTTATAAGCGGAGATAATTTCGATGGTTTTTGGGCGGAATGTTTAGTTTAGTTGGCCAGTGTGATTTAGAAATGAATGTTCGTGGTGACGGGGTCATTGACAGGGCGGAGGCGGGTGGCGCGGACGGCGCGGATGCAGCGAGTGCAGTGAGTTCCGGTGCACTACGCACCAGGTATAAATAGCGATCCGTTAGTGTCGACGACCGCGCGCCGACATCACTACATTCACCCTGCTCTTAACTCTGAGCCGTGACCTAGATAAAAAAAAAATAGACTTAACGCTACGTCACGAGCAAAGGGCGTATCACGATCTTACTTTAAACGAAAAGTCGGTCCCGTCGCAAGGGTGGCAGTAGGGGGGCAGGGTGTCGAGGCGCTTGGAGCCTAAATCGGGACGGGCGGACGGACGGTAGGGCCCGGATAGGGATGGGTGAAGGGGGAAAGCTAATAATGCATACGGTTTTCGGCAACTCGATAGTCAGTTTGTCGATGTCGGTGCGCGCGCGGCCCCTCGCAAGTGGTACCCTCCCTGTGCGTGAAAGGGCCCGTGCGTACGTGACGCGGCGCACGGTGCGGGACGAAGGGCGAGGAACACCGCCCCGCCCGCACATCTCTAAAACAGCTTAGATGCACTCGTAGCCTAGGGTCGGAGACCGCGTGCTCTTCTGCGCACCTAATACTTGTTAGTCCTGTTGCGAGCCAATTTACATAGATAAAACCATATGCATGTACCGCTATTTTCTTTGGCAGTAACTTCACATAATAGGTACTACTCGCTGAGAAACGCTGTCGAATTCCGGTTTCTCCGCTATGTTGTTGCTAGGCGGCATTCAACAAACCACGCAGACTCCCACATCATATTATGTACGAATAATAATAACACAATCGTTTTGACGTAATAATTTTCACGTGTAGTATAAGTGGCTCAGAATATTTGATTTGATTTGATCATTAAATAATATCATTGAAAGAAGCACTTTATAGGTATTGGATGTATTTCAGGATAAGTTAAACAATATAAAATATCCAATTCAAGGAACCTTCAGGTCACCTGTTATTATGTTTTATTTATACCAATACATTATTTTAATTTTAACAAGTCGACTCAAAGGAACGAATACATAAATAAGAATCATACTTGAATCTGAAATGCCATCAACCGTGTCCTGACTTCAATGTGTTTCATGTGTAACTCAAATGCAAGAAAACAATATTCATCAACATCATGCATTCAACCGGTATACGCCGTCCGCGCTTGCCACCGGCACTCTGTACAACTGCCCCTAATAAGACTTCCTCCTTGCTAAAACTATCCATGAGTATGTAAGTCGCATGTGCTGACTTCACCTAGCTCCGTTTCTAATCACCTATGTAATTCATTTTAGGTGAAATCCTCTCTGAGCACAGGATATGGTCCGAACTACCGGGGAAGTTTGTCGGTGATGGTGAAATTAACTACCGAATGCAATTACTGTGCAAACTAGCGAGCAGGCGAACATGTGGAGAAATTTTATCGCTTTCTACGCATAGTCTGTTTATTTACTACGAAATGAGTAGTAAAACAACAACGCCCAAAATTACGCTCAGCCTTACTACAGTCGCTAATTTGCTGTAACATTTTTGTAGCGATATGACCCGTGGATATGACTTTGTACTGGTCAAGTATTTTTATCTGCGCTAATATGTCATTGAATTCTCAACGATGCGATGTTCGTGCTCCACGTGTACATTAAAATGCTATTAATACTGTTAAAACGATTGCGATGACGTGACAGTTAAGTAATACGAAAAAGAAACTGAAGTTTCTTTCTTTATGTGTAAAGAGGGACACTAGTGAGTAGCTAAACAATATAATAACTAGTTCAAGGAGCAGCTGATGTCGTGACAGGTGTGGTAGCAGCCGGCAGGCACCTGCCCGGCACGCGCCACCGCAAGCTGCTCTAACAATTACATAGCCTTCATTACCACATCACAATCGATACTAAACGACCTGACATTACCTAGCTACGAGCCTGACATTACCTAGCAGCTGACTTCCATTCCTTACATTATGTAATTCATTTATGTGTGTTTCCTTTATTCCTTTGTCGTCTACTTCAAGAACCCAGCGCACTTTGTATTCGTTTACAAATTGTTTCAACTTTATAAGCAGGAAGTCAGCTACTAGTCGATGATACCAACTAGAGTATTTCAAAATATCCAAGAATAAATGAATGATAAATTCGCCCTCGGAAGAAACAAAAACATATTTAATTTTATTTAAAAATAATTCATGGTCTACGCAGTGCAATTTTATTCTTTGTATTTGGTTACTAATGTGTCCATTTAAAATGCTTCCTCTGACTTTATTACATGTTGCTTGAATCTTCAATTAAAATTTTCTGTTGATTTTACAGTGTTAATCTGGTGCTTTCCAATATTATATATGC